>JBAMBR010003075.1:0-20380 GCA_037044475.1 Zaprionus obscuricornis | reverse complement strand
ACTAGCACCTAATGGAGATGCTGTATCAGTGACTAGCTCCATTAACAACTAGTAAGTAAAACCAACAAACTAAATTTTATAGAAAATCAAGGAAAAAATGCTTATATCGGTGCAAAATAAACAAGTTTAATGACATAAATACTACATATATATTCATTTAATACTACATAGCATTTAAGCTATCTTTTTGAATTCTTGATAAAACATATTTTTAATTGGGCGGGGTATAGAGAATATAAGGTGGTCGTTTCAAAAAAAAAGTTGATTTACGGTGTATACAATAAAATCATCCGGATTGAAAAGTGCATTTCCGTATGTCCGTCTGTTTTTGAATCCAAACTAGCCTCCCAGTTTTGAAGCTATCTCACTGAAACTTGGAATACGTATTTCATATACCCATATGAACGATCTTAAAAAAATTTAGTTTCTTTTTATTTATAAGGCTTTGTGTTTAGTCAAGATTTACACGTCTCATATACATTTGGTCCAACCAATTCGATACCTTCTCATAACAAATTATTCAACTTGATTTATTACAGCTTTGGTTCAAATATGGTTGGCTCGCGTACTGGCATCATTTTAAATAATGGCATGAACGACTTCAGCGTTGAGAACAACTTCTTCAAACTACCTAAGTCACTGGCAAACACAATTGGTATACACAAGCGCGCAATGTCCTCGCAGTCGCCGATGTTGCTGGCAGATGATGAAGGTAATATCCGATTAGCAATTGGAGCAGCCGGCGGCACAAAAATTATACCAGCTGTCGTTGAGGTTGCCGCTCGATTCCTATGGTTCGGGGAAGATTTGAAAGCGGCAGTGGATGCGCCACGTTTCTACCAACAGCTTACGCCTGATATAGTAGAATTTGAAAAGGACGCATTTACAGAGTCTGTCCAACAAATGCTTATCAAACGGGGACACAAGCTAAAACCACTGAAGGCAGAATTTGGATCCGTGGTTTGTGCTATTGGACGAAATGCCACGGCGATCTATGCAAATGCCGATCGTCGTAAACGTGGTGGTGTTGCGGGCTTTTAAATTAATATCTCTCGTACATTTAATTACAATCCAATGCAACAGACTAACGTATTGAAAATATAAATTACTTTAAATAAATGAGAAACATGCGAAAAAAGTGTAAGTGCAACTGGGCGCAAAAGTATTTATGCTGTGCTAACTTACTTATTTAAAGCTACTTTGACCAAACTTGGAATATATTCTTAATATTATTATGCTCTAAATAAGAAGAGGGATCATTTACCTCCCATAGGATTTATATTCTTGTTAACTTTTATACTTGCAGAGGGTATTTAATTTTTGCCAGAAGATTGTAACGCCCCTTAGGAGTTGTGGTAGAGCAGAATTTTTTGCTTATTAAACTATCCGTGTGAAGCTTACATTTTAGTAACGACTAATACGTTTCATATAAATGTAGTCCAAATCATAGCACTATATCATATATTTGTCATAGAAACAATCGGCTGAAAATAGAGTTAATGTACGAAAAGTATTTTTCGAAGACTGCAAGAGAATGACATCTTAGTCATACTGAAGATAACTTTGCTTTCTTGTTTTTGTTTTATAAGGGTATGACTTGATGACGTCATGAAATATATGTAACGCCCATAAGGACGCGTGGCCTCATAAAGTATACGAGGTGTGTTCAAAAAGTAAGGTGTAAGGTTCAAATTTCGCGGGCAACATATTTTCGATTATCGATTTTTTTTGTTTTATTATGTTGGTACACTCTTCCCTAACATCTGTACCAAGTTTCAATTGAATCCCCTTTTTTGTTTAATTGTGAAAAAAATCAATAATCGAAAATATGTTGCCCGCGAAATTTGAACACACTTCGTATATGTATATTCTTGCTCAGGATTTAGTAAGACCGTGTCCGTCTGCACGTTTGTACCTAGTTCTTGTATTAAGAATAACAAACTTGATCGTCCTGCTACTATAACAAGCGCATTGCAATAAGTTTGTAGTTCTTATAGATGTACGAAAGGGCATTCGGATATGGTTCAATCAACTAGACTGTTGATCTTTAGCAAGTATATATACATAGCTTATACGGTCGGCCACGTCTTCTTAAAATGTAGTGGAGTCATAACGTTATTATATACGGGAAGTCAGGTATAAAATTATATTAATAATAATATTTTAAATTAATATGTACATAATATTTTGTAAGTAGCTTTCCTGTACAGGATACATACATTTTAAACAGGAAGCTTCGTCTGTGCGTAACCGATTATCGAAGATTCACAATGAGCCGGCCTGTCACAGATATCATCAACCCGTTGTCATCTTGCTCGGTTCTCAACTCAAAAATTAGTTGGGAAACACTTGTTTTCCAACTTAGTCAATCACTGTATTGACCTTGAACGCCAATTGCTGATATCATGAGAATGGACGCAGCGTCAATCAATTTTAGAAGCACCATTACTTTCATATATTTTAATTATGTGTATCGTATGTTGTATAAATATTAATGCAAATAAAAATACATAATTTAAGAATATTTATATCATTTTTTTCCAAACTTGACATAGCATTGTATTAATACTTACATAATAAATTTAACAATTATGAAAAGTTACACAGTCTTTTATACAAATGGTGGTTTTGTATGCCTTTTTGCTTTTACATGTGATGACGTTGTAAGTCTCCTGTTAAACTTTCACGAAAGCCTACTTGACATCTAGAAAAGCTGCAGAGCATTATTTACTGTCTTCCATGGCACCAATGATGATTTTTATTATCCTGTGTCACTGCTCAGGGTATGCGGACACAAGGTTCCGTTCTACATAGTCTTTTAGCTTTTATTTCTAAGCTTTATTGTTTATCTAATTCATTTGTTTACCTTAAAAAAAACAAATGTACAGATTTTTTTCATGCTATAGCTTATTTCGTGCAATGCAATTCATCCTAAATACTTTTTTTTTAATTGTAAGGTATTACATTTTTATGTTGCATCAATAAACACAAAATTTTCGACTCCTGAACACAACTTTCATATTCGAGTAGTGGACATTTGAAAAGGATCAATTTCGATAAAAAATTTGTAAGAAAACTAAGGAAAAGTTCGGTTTTTCATTTTGTCTCTACTGCCTCCCAGGAAACTCGTCTTCTTGAATGGTATGAGAACTTGGACGTTACGCAGACTGAACAACAAACACAGAAGCTGATATTGCCACCTACTTGGACCACAGTCTGAGTCGCGACAAAAGTTATCTTATTTTATATTAAAACGGAAACTAAAAAAAACATAAATATATGGACTTCATAAGATATAGTAGCGGCAACGCAGTCTTGAACAAATTGTTTCCATGTTAGAACCAGCCCTATATCTTAATTACTACCTGTCGTCATTCCTACTCTTTTATAACTATGCAAGGTTCGGCCGTGGCAGCGTCAGGTGAGGCTTGCAGGTCCACCCAGGTCTATACCCAAGGATGAGTAAGCCCTAAATAACAATTTAACAATTCATTTTAATTTACAAATATACATTTAATTAACAGAAATTGGCCTAACATATTCTACTAACATTATGATCTATTATAAACAATGAATATTTAGACATAGACATGCACTCACGCTTGTATCGCAAGTGGTTGATAGGTGAAGGGTATTATTGTGTTCGCTGTTGTTGCTAATACCACCACTGTTGTTGTGGCTGGTCTTGCTGTAGTTGTTGTTTTCGTTGTTGTTGTTGCCTGCGACTGCTGTTGTTGGTGCTGTTTATAACAGCCGGTGTCACTGTTGTTCCCACTGTAGCCGTTGTTGCTGCTATCACAGCTGTTGATGTTGTTGCCACTGATGTTAATTTCCCTCTGCCGTCGGTTGATGTCCGTTTTTTCTATTATAATTTTCTGTGTGTCGCAGAGCGAAAATTTTATCTCCTTTGTTTTTTTGCTGGTCATTCAATAACTCCTTCTACTTCTTTTTTTCTCTCCTCCATCCTTTTTTCCTGTAATCGATTCACCTCCTTCTTTTCCTATCGATTGTAAGGGCTACCGTAACACATTTTCCTCTAACAAACTTGTCATACTATTTTCAGAATTATTTAAAGTTAAGTTAAACTCTACAAATATATGAACACGCAGAAGTCTGTATATAGTTCTTTTACCTGGGGTGGAATGGAACATTTTGGGATTATAGTGGAGCGAAAAATCATTTTAAAACTATTTTTAGATGGAAAATCTTGTGGAGATTTTATAATTTTACCGGCAGAATCTTGCCAAAGGCTTGATCTGCCGACCGGCGTTATTAACGGAGCTCGAACAAAGCGCTGTTATTTAGTCTATTCGGGGTAATTCCAGAATGACAGTCCATGAAGAACAACTCCAATCCTAGAGGATAGTTATTCCAAAACGGTTTCGGAGGTTATGGTACGCCGTATTATAAAAAAGTATGGGTATCATAACGGAGTCGCCCGTAAAATACCTCTGATTTCTGAAGTCAATGGGCAAAAGCGTCTATCTTTTGCAAACAAGCTTATTTTAAAGCCCCTTCAGGAATCAAGTTCTATTCTTATACGGGAGTAAGTTCTACATCTTTGAAATCAAAGAAAAAGTTTTAGAATGCAAGAAAAGAGTATACGCGTCCAACAGAGTGGTATAATAGTACGAGGGTGTATGGCAGCAAATGGCGTGGGAAACACAACTTTTTTTTATAATCAGTAATGAGTCAATGTATCTATATAAGCATTTTGGAAATCAATTTAATGGAAAGAGCTGGGAACTTATCCTCCAGAGCTTCAGTACTCCTTCGGAACTTAATCTTATTGAGCATTAATGGTATCTTCTCGAAAGAAATAGCCGAAACAATTACTTCAAAGAATGCTTATGGAGGTAATAGTGGAGGGTTGGGGCAAAATTACGACTGCAGAAACAATATCCATTATATGTAGGTTAATTTAAGGTGTACGCAGACTTTTGCGTGTACATATGTTATATATATTATATTATATATTATAGAGTTAAATCTAAAATTAAATATAAAATATATTGAATTGTTAAACAATTCTGGAAAAAAATATAATATTAAAAAGAATAAAATTTTGTTATGTTTAAATGAATTAGATAAACAGAGAAGATTCATAATAAAAGTAAAAAGATTGCTTTAAAAAACGGCGTTTAAATTTTGTTTCTAACTGCTATAGCTTAGCGGAAAAGCCATTATAACATTTTCGTCAACCTTTGCACGAAATAAGCTGGGAGCAACTGTATTAATATCCATATTTTGTATCATCCAAATAAAATTTGTTTTTTGGGCGGTGCTGGATGTTTATACATATGTGTGTATGTATGTACTATTTAATTTTTTTATTTTTACTCGTACACATGCACACACACACACCCTTTATCAGTTTCCTCTTTATCTTTTTCTGTATCAAACAAAAAATGGTTTTCATGGATACAAAACAAAACTTCACAGACATTCAATTTGATATTTAATTTTTATACATACTGTATTTGTAACACCAATGTACAAGAATAAAATCGATTAAATACTTGAGAATGTATATGTGCATAAATATTTATCTTTTTGAATTATTTATGAGTATTATATTAATCAATTAGTAGAGATTTCTCGCAAGTATGATCACGGCAGAAACAATTGGAGGTATGAAACATAAGATGTAATTAATATTAATAAGTTTTTATATTTACTATAGGTATTTATATTAAGTCCATACTTTATTAACAAACCTAAGTCTTTACTTAGCTCCCATAAAATTACACAGCCAATTAGGCAGATAATATACATATATATTTATATGCAGAAATATCTCATTATGCCATGGCACAATATATTTTAACCGGTAATAACTGCAGAATCTGAATATTTTCAGGCGATCGGCTAACAGAACAGCTTTCTTCTATACATGAAACATCATTATTGTTTTCGTAAACATTATCGTAATTGTAATCCTAATCATAGTCGTAATCATAATTGTAATCATACATAATAAAATTCATTATCATTATCATAATTATAATAACAATCATTACCATAATCACAATCATAATCATAATTATAATCATAACCATAATCATAATCATAATCATAATCGTAATCATAATTACATTCATAATCATTCATAATTGTCATTGTCATAGTCATAGTCATAGTCATAGTCATAGTCATTGTCATTGTCATTGTCATTGTCATTGTCATTGTCATTGTCATTGTCATTGTCATTGTCATTGTCATTGTCATTGCCATTGTCATTGTCATTGACATTGACATTGACATTGCCATTGTCATTGTCATTGTCATTGGCATTATCAATGTCATTGTCGTTATCAATGTCATTATCATTATCAATGTCATTGTCATTATCTATGTCATTGTCATTATCAATATCATTGTCATTGTCATTGTCAATGTCATTATTAATGTCATTATCAATGTCAAAGTCAATGTCAATGTCATTATTATTAGCATTAGCATTAGCATTAGCATTAGCGTTAGCATTATCACTATCAATATCAATATCATTAGTATTACCATTATTATTAGTATTATTATCAATATAATTATATCCAACATCATTGCGTATTTGTAATCTTAATCATTTCATATCATTTAAATCGTTCATTCATTCTCACACTAATATTTTATATCTTTCTCATTCTCAATGTATCAAAATCGCTTTATATTTTGTTAGTTTATAAATATTTTATAAATAATTATATATATATTTATAAATAATTTCTTTTTTCTCAATATTTATATTATAGTTGTTGTTCGTTTCTGGGTTGTGTTTGTTGTTGAACTTTTATTTTGAATTTATGTGATAGTCGAGAGCTTTGTTAGTTTCATAGTCTTCGTAGACGGGGATGCAATGGGAGATGGCGTCGGCACAAAAAGGCTAGATGAAGCTGTTTCCGTAGTTAAACTGCGTTCTTCGTATGCTCCAGCTCTTTCCTAGAATGCAATAACAAGGCATTTTAGCTTATATAGAAATGCAATGTAGGCTGGGGCATACTAAGGATAACTTTGCTTTCTTG
Organism: Zaprionus obscuricornis; assembly: GCA_037044475.1. NCBI lineage: Eukaryota > Metazoa > Arthropoda > Insecta > Diptera > Drosophilidae > Zaprionus > Zaprionus obscuricornis. The sequence goes on along the minus strand of JBAMBR010003075.1, from coordinate 13,358 downwards.
TTTAATCTTATAATTTAATTTGCAAATGTATTTACATTACTCGAAATTATAGTATCTCTAATTTGAATTCTGTTTCTAGTCTTTGTATTTGTTTAGTTTCGCCAGAGGTTACTGAGGGTATAATGACTTTGTGACGTCTATAGAAAGGATTAACCCTGTCAATGTGTCGATAGTGGTCTTACAGATGGACTTGGTATCCTGCTTCGTTGTAGTACTGGAGAAAAATGATTTTCAGGAAATCTATCTTTTTTGATTCGATCTCAATTGATTAAATCGAAAATTATTAACCATACATTTCATTTTATTTTATTTTTATATAATAAATAAGTCTTAAACAAAAATATAATCATATAATTTTTGATTTACAATTAATATGCAATAAGTCTCCGACTTAAATACATAAGATTAATGTTAGTATGAAACTAAAAGTAATGAAAATAGATAATATTCATTTTAGTATGAAGCTAATAACAATAAAAATAAATTATGCGTGCTAACCGAATTTATTTTAGTTTGGATTTGGATTTTCTCTCGGATTTGGTCGGTCTTTATATTTTTAAGAAAATGTTATTTTTTGTCATGCTCATATTTCGTAAATTAACTGAAAATTTCGTTTTACTGTCGAAGGCAAAATTGTACAATTGTACAACTTAGTAGCAGGCCTAAAAATTGTCCCTTTACTGCAAGTAAAAAATTCCGGAATCGGAATTTGGACTCGGCCGTGATGTTTTTTTTCCTTCCATACAAATCGTCCCAGCCTAAGGCATAAAAAAATCGATTCACCAAAAATGAGGAGCTGCTTCATACCCGGAGGTGTGGCGATAAGCTGGACCGACTAAATGTGGGGGAGATTAATCTGCATAATTCAAGAGTTCTGACCTACTATGGTTCGTGTGCAATGTCAGTCAAGTATAGTACAGCCAAGAACCGGTAGTAGAGCGGAGCGGAGACTAAATGTTCTATTCTATTCTTGTTATTGATAAAAAAAAGAACGGACACGTATCCCCGGAGTGTCCTTTTCACATTTCGGCACTTCACTTTTCGCGATATGTCGGCAAAAACTGGAGAGAAGTAAGGGTGGTTTATCAAAGATATGATGAAACCTTACTGCTTAAAGGCGACAGCTGAAAACAGAGTTTGTGATGGCTCTGATCCTAAACTGTCACTTGAAGGTGGACAGGTCAGGATGAGAGCAAATTGTTGAAGGGCAAATTATTAAAATTAATAATTATATTTATTTTGCTTTTGCAGAGAGTAATTAATTTTGGCCAAAAGTTTGTAATGCCCATAAGAAGGCATGAAAGACCCATAATGTATATATTTTTACCGATTTCATTCGTGGTTGAAATCGGACTATTACAAAGAAAAAGCGGTCGTTCATTTTTTTTATACAAAGGTTTTCATGGACAATGTGAATACCTCAATTTCTGAAACTGTAAGAGCTAATGACTTCAAAATATTTTAAATGACGACGGACATGGTCCGATATGTTAATCCTGAGCAAGAATATATATACTTTATGGAGTCGGCCACGCCTTTTTATCGTTACTTTTTCTGTGTCACAATGTCATTATACCCTCAATACCCTATAGGTACCGTGAAAAATGTTGTTGTTTTAAGTTGTTTTATGGGTATCGAAAAAATGAGTATTTCGATATACTCAGTTTTGGACCTTACTGCTCCCCACCTATTTACAAATTGCAATAAACTATATATATTATAAACATATCATATGGTACCAATGTACAATAAAAGTACTATAAACCTACGTGCGATTTGTCATATTTAAAACGTTTCCAAATATTTGTTTTTGGTTCCATGGGGGTACCATCCACGTTGTAGTTCGGATTCGAAAAAGTTAGTACAGAGCGGCTAGAAGCGCGAGAGTTACGTTTCGATTTCTTGCGATTTGTATTTAAAGCGAGCACTGAAAAATTAAAATGAGAATGGTTTAAATAAGGAAATATTCAATATAGTATGGGGTTAGTTTTGTTAGAAGGCCCAAATTTAACCACAGTTTTAAAGAAAATTAAGTTTAATGAAATCATTCCACATTTTTTACCGGGTACACATAGGGAAGGTACAGAGTCTAGAATGACGTCATCCTCGGCACACAGATGCACATGTCCTATTGACTCCACTGATGATTCCCAGCAGGAATATGATTTATGCAGTAGGCCCCTCCTTATGGGCGTTACATATATTTTCTACTGGTACAATATCATTATAGCCTCTGGATCGTATGGATCACGGCTGTTATGATTATTTTGTATTAGCAATTGGCTCACAATTGTAAATGAGTGCGAGGGTTCGACCTATAACGTTATTTTGGCTATAGCTATAGCCAAAATGGGGCAGGGTAACATTTTCGAATTATTATTTTTTAATAAAAGAAAACAAAGTAAAAATGGAAATAACACAAACAATTGATTAGTCAAAATAATAATGCAAAAATTTATGATTTGTAGGCGAGAAACATATAGTAATCCATTTGAAAATTGTTTATCATTTTAACCGACAGTATTCTACCGTAAATTGAAAAGTTACCGAGTCAATTTACTGACTGAGAAACAGTTACCTATGTTTCATTTCATATAAAATGGTATCATTTGTATAATAGCTAGTCATTTATAGTCAGAGTAGCTAGTCGTTAGCAGTTAGTAAGTAATATTTAACTTTGCATGGGGCGCTACATCAAATGACTACAGTATATCCCAATAAATATGCTTTTTGATAAATGTAAAAAAAAACCGTGATTAATTGGAACCTTCAGTTTGTACTATCCCCTAAAAAAGTTAAACTCTACAAGGCCTCTTACTGAATATCACTAGCATAATAATAACGACCATAACAATGACAACACCAAGTGCGATTAACACAAAAAATTCACGTTCATTATCTTCTTTCTTATTAAGGTCATTATCAAATTGGCCGTTATTGTTATCCTGACTTTCAGTCGATGTATTGTCATCGGACAGTTCATCCGAATAATCGGGTTGAGGATCGGTCTCAAGTCGTGCTTGTACTAGCTCTTTGGGTATAGTGCTACATTCACGGCGATCAGTATCAAGTCGGTCTGGGCAGGCGCACACATAATCATATCCACGGTAAAAGCACAAATGTGAACAGCCACCATTATTCTGTGTGCACTGATTCCAGATTTTTGCCTGCCGTTGTATTGAAACGGCACGTATATCCAGTGCACCGCTCAAAGCGTCACGAACTTCAAAAGGATAACTGTATCCCATGCGTGGTACACGCTGTGAACGATATACTGATTTATTGTACCAATCAGTCCAATAAATGTTGTTCTCAAACTATCGAAGAGAATAAGTGATTACAAAAGGTATAGTCTGAGATATATAGTGCATAGTATAGTATACCATCGTTAAACCAAATGGATGTGGTGCGTATGGCACAATGGTTTGACGGCGTCTACCATTAAAATCAACTTGTCCAATATTATCCTCCAGTGCATCCGCCCATAAGAGTCGTCGATTTCTAAAGGTCATATATATATATAATAAATTCATGGTGTACATGCATAAATATAATCAACTTACGCAAAATCAATAGTCAAACCAGTTGGGAAGCCAATTCCTGACGTTATCAGAGCTGTACGATTAGAACCATCAAGTAAACTGCGTTCTATTTTCGATGGTGAATTCCAATCCGACCAAAACAAATAACTTTGCAAATAGAAATAAAATTGATTTTTGTAAATCTCCAAATGACTTAAAAAAAAGCTAATTGTTAAATCAACGTACGCTTTAGCTGGATGTACAATTAGTGAACGTGGGTCTCCCAAGTCATCAGTTATTAACTTTTTGCGACAACTACCGTCGAGGCGCGATACTTCAATTAACTTTCGATCTGTATCGGACCAATAGAGATTTTCGGCTATCCAATCAACAGCAATGCCGTTTGGAGTTTGTAGTTCAGTGCTAACGATGACTTTGCTTTCAGTAAAGTTTATCAGATTTACGCGCCGTATAATATCCAAATTTACATCGGCAAAAAATAGCCAGTTCTTGCGATAATGATAATCGAGCACGACAGCACCATGTACGCTGTTTATTGGCAAGACTACGTCCATATAATCGCCACTATTTAATGAAATCATACCGATGCCTGAGCGTAAAGCAATAAGAAGATAGTCCTAAAAACAGTTTATATTTAATTCGGTTAATTGTATATTCTTTTCTATTTTAAAATTTAAAAACTTACGTCAGGTAAATTTTGACACTGTGTCGTACTGTTCTCACGTAATTTTAGCCCTGTCGGACATTGGCATGTATATCCTGCTGGATTGCGTAAACATAGATGCGAGCAACCCCCATTATTATTACCACAGACATTATCTGACATAAGATGTTGTTTGACAATCACTTTGATATCCATCAACCCATCAATATTCGTCATAATGTCACGCTTTGCGGTAGTATTTCGTCTATCCACCATGTGTAAAGCTTTGGACTTCCAATCAGTCCAATAGATGTTATCGTCAGTTAATGCGAGAGCATAGGGATGGTGCAATGAGGACATTATCAGTGTACGCTGATTACCCGTATAATCGCAAGAATCAATAGTCTTTAGACGGGCGTCCACCCAGTAGATTCGTTTACTCTTCAAATCCAACGAGAGACCATTGGGCCAGCCAAGATTAGCGGTTACAATGCGAGAACGTTCATTGCCATCGAGATGTGAACGTTCAATTTTACGATAGTGTCCCCAATCGGTCCAAAACAGAAGTCCTGCCTCATAGTCGAGGGCTATCCCACGCGGGGACTCTAAGTCTTTATAAGCTATAATATGGCGATGATTGCCGTCAAGTGAAGCTACTTCAATTGTATGTCGACCAGCGTCAGCCCAATAAATCGTTCGACCAATCGAGTCGACAGCTAGTCCGTCCGGATTTTCTAAGCTTTCACCTATCACTTTGTTTACATGCAGACCATCGGGACTTGAACTCATAATGACATTTTCAATGGTGTCGGACCAGAATATATACCCTGTATTCTGGTCAACATCAACAGCAACAGCATTTGAAATTGGCGGTAAAGGTAATACCACATCAATAAGATGATCGAAGTCTAAGGATATTTGACGAATATCAATACGGTGTGCGAAGAGAATATATTTTGCTGGTCCCTTAGAGCAAGTGCGATGGTCTTCCTTAAGTTGTACTCCAACGGCACATGCACATGAATAGCTAGTTGGGTTTAATAGACATAAATGGGAACAGCCTCCGTTTTTATTATCACATGCACTGTAAATACGCCTACGCGTTCGATGGAATACACGAATATCCATAAGATCGCTGCTGTTTGCGATTACTGTTGCGACGCCTTTTCCCGTTAATTTATCGGCGCTCATAGCTGATTTGGTATCCCAATCGGTCCAATAAACACGTGCACCACTCACATCTAGCCCAAAAGGATGACCGAGTCCATCTATTCAATAAAATATACGTAAATATTATGTAATTATCACAAATAAAGAATTTAAAGAAGAAAAACTAACTTACTTATAATAACCTTTCGACTGCTGCCATCGAAATTCATGTTTTCTAGAGTCTTAGTTCCACCGTCTACAAAATATAGCTTTTGCTGTTCATAATCGATAGCCAATCCATTGGGCCAAATTAATTTCTTTGAAGCTATAATAACACGACTAGCTCCATCCATGTTGGCACGCTCGATCATTGCTTCCTCGCCCCAATCCGACCAGAACATAAGACCATCTAGTGCAAGTTTTGTTGTTAGTTTTCATATATAATGAATATATATATATATATATATACTATATATATATATATATATATATGAGAGGGCCTCCTGCTGATTGTTTGCCCAAAAAAATCAACAAATAGAGTTGGAAACGTACTGTTGAGTAAGCTCGACTGTATGGTACTACCCACATACTTTAAAACTAAACATTTTTACATAAACATATAAAACAATTAAGACTTGAGTGTGCCCAAAATTGAAAATTAAAACTTGCATAACTTTCATGTTTAAGATCCGATCTGGATCAAATTTGCATGGTCGAATCGTCTGCGCTACTGATCCTGATCCTCCTCCTTATGTGCGTTACATACATTTGCTGTTCAAAGTCATTATACCCTCAGTACTTTATGGGTAACTGGTTAATACCCGTTGATATGATAGAAAAATTATTCGAGTCCTTAAATAATATATCCAGTAAACTATAACATTGATTTTTTTAGACTAAAGCGTTTTCCAGAAAAACCCAAACGGGCAGTCTAGGTAAAGATCCAATTGGCTTGCTTTTCATTAAAATATGAGAAATATAAGGTATATAAGCTGTCCTTAGAGGAAAGCTCTTGATAGGATTACATCCACTTCGGCTGATTGCTCCTATGACAGCTATAGGATATAGTGGTCCGTTTTAGACCAAATTTATATTAAATGTGTAGACCATCACTAAACTCAAATTCTGTAAGTTTTAGCCGGATAGGGTAACAAAGAAAAAGAAACTCTATGTCAGCTATAGGATATGATGGTCTGGTCCGGCCGGTTCCGCCATATTTACAACTTATGGGCATAGAGATTATGTCCACCAAGTATTATTGACACAGCTTTAAAGCTGAGAGGATAATTATGGTTGAAACCGACGGACATGTACATTTTGATACTGCTCATGATGACAATTTTGTTGGGTGTGCCGCGCCTTCTATGGGGCGTTACAAACTCAGGGCCAAAGTTAATATAAAAAAATAAAAATATTTATATACATATATTTATATTATATTATATATTATATGAACTTTCTCAATTCAACGTACTCACACGTGAATTATATAATATGTACATACGCACCAATTGGATTGACAACAATGTCACGCGGTTTATCTAACTTTTCCCAGATGAGTAAAGTTCGCATTTTTCCATTTGTTGTCCCCACTTCGATCCGATTCGTTGATGGATCAGTCCAGTAGAGCTTATCGGTAATCCAGTCGAGTGCTAAGCCAACAGGTGATACCAGATTTGAGTGGACAACTCGTTGCTGATAGCTTCCATTAAGATGTGCCTTGTTAATAGAACTTCTCTCAACGTCTGTCCAGTAGATAAAATCAGTTTCACTGCACCAATCCAGGGCAACAGCGTGCTTAAGATTATCCAGCGGTACAATCATATCAACCTCATTTGGTCCAGATGATTTACTATTCAATTGCCGCAAGCGGATATCCTTTCGGCGAGCAACCAGCACCAACTTATCCGGCACGCTCTTACACGTCTTTCCATCGTCTTTCAGTGATAGCCCGATCGGGCAGCCACAACGACGTGATGTCTTATTGGGCAAACACAAATGCGAACAGCCGCCACGCATACCTCGTCTATCTTTTTGACAACGATCCTGATAATCGGGCTGACGTGCCGGATGATATGCATGAATGTCCATTGGGAAGTGAAAATTCTCATGCACTGAACGAAATCCTTTACCAGTTATCTTATTGGCTGCTGAAACAGTTTTTGTATTCCAGTCGGTCCAATACATAGTGTCCTCAAAAATGGTAAGTGCAAATGGATGAGGTAGATGTGTGCTGAGCACTTTAATACGATCGCTGCCATCCAAATTAGAGCATTCAATGGCATGCTGCTTAGCATCGGCCCAATAAATTTTACTATTTGGATAATCTATTGCCAGTCCATTTGGCCAGGTTACACCTTTTGAAATAATAACCTGGCGTTGCGAGCCATCCATGTGAGCACGTTCAATTTTCGGATTTGGTCCCCAATCGCTCCAGAAAGCCATTGTTTCACCAGGGTGGATGACAATTGCACGTGGCTTATCTAGATCACTTGAAGCTATCACTGTCCTTAGATTGCCTTGAAAATTTGATACTTCCACGCGCCGTGTTCCGGAATCGGTCCAAAAAAGTAAATCATGCACCCAATCGACTGCAATACCACCTGGTGACTCCAGACCCCATTTGATGACGTCGCGTACACGCGATCCATTTATATAAACCATCTTAATTACATCTGTAGAGACGTCAGACCAAAACAGTATTCCTTTCCGATAATGAAAGTCCATAGCGATAGCATTGTGCAGACCCTTAACAATGGCCATATAACGATTATTACTTAGCGTTACACGTCGTATGTCCCAACGATTCGCGACCAGTAGAGTCATTGCTCCACCTAGTGCTTTGCAAGTACGTAGATCTGGGCGTAATATATATCCCATTTCACAGGAACACACAAATGATCCCATCGTGTTATGACACTTCTGCGAGCAGACCGGGCTGGTCACATATTGACATTCGTCTATATCTGTGCAGCTGTTGAATATGTAATTAAAGCAATTTAATTAAAGCTATTTTTAATATATTTTAAAACCTACTTTCGCTTATTCTCATTCATTAGATAACCTAAACGACAGGCACATTCGTCTCGGCCTCGAGCACTTTTGATGCAAAGCTGTTCGCATTCTCTAGGCTCGGGACATTTTTGTTCCACAGGACAATTAACTTCATCTTCGCCGAGCGGACAATCGTTTTGCCCATCACAAACATGTTTCTGGTGTACACAGATTCTATAGAAGGATGGTAATCATAGTTATACATATTGTCATTTAGTTAACACGGGATAGTTGGTTACTTTAAATTTGTGATATTTTTTTTAGCTGGGCATAAGAATTGGCCGGAGTCGCATTGCAAAAGACAATCGACTTCATCTTCCGCCGAAGAACAGTCTGGATAGCCATCGCAAAGCCAAGTACGCTGTTTGTTATATAAAATATTTAACATTGTTAGAGAATGTTTGTTTATTTTTTAGTATTTTGCAGTTCAAGTGTTCCAGGGAAAAAAGCACGTGCTTGTTAACGCGCATACCCACCCATCATATTTAAGTTGAGCTTCCAATATATACATACATATATTTAACAAATAAGAAAGCTACAGTCGAATGTGCTCGCAAATAATATCCGGTACCAAAAAAATTTAAAATTGTATAACAGCAATGTTTATGATCCTATTTAGATCGATTATAATTATGATCCGATTAGGCACAGATCACCAACACTAGTGTAATATAAGCAATATGCTGGAAAATCTGTCTTTTATAGACACCGAGATCTAGGTGTTCATACGGATGTACAGAAGGATAGACGGACATGGTTCAATCGACTTAGCAGTTGTTCCTGAACAAACATATATTTACATTATAGGGTAGGCCTCGTTTTCTTGTGGGCGTACAATTGCTGTTGTCACAAAGTCATTATATCCTTAGTATCCTATGGGTACTCGGGCATACAAATTGTTGTGTAATTTAATTTTTATGAATTACAATTTTTTTTTTTAACTTACCAAAATGCACCGACCATTATTACAGGTATACTCGTCAGGACCACAAGTTAGAGGATGTTCTGGATTCATGTTGCCGCAATCATTCTCATCCTCGCCACCATCGCAGTCTTGCTCTTTGTCACACTTCCATCGTTTTGGAATGCAGGTGCCATCAGTGCACTTATATTCACTTGACATGCATTGCGATGGTTTTTGCTGACAATTTTCCTCATCGCTCCAATCGCCGCAATCATTGTCGCCATCACAACGGAAACGATTAAGTATGCATTGCCCACTAGGTCCTCCAGCACCGCCAAGTCCTCCGCGACATTTGAACTCTCCTTCTGGACAGCTGTTTATGACAGCCGGACACTTGTGCTCGTCCGAATTATCATCACAATCCCGTTCGCCGTCACAGCGAAAAGCCAATGAAATGCAGTAGCCATCGTTGCAGGTAAAATGCTCTTCCGTACAGCTACTACGATTGCAATGGCCTTCATCCGAGTAATCCTTGCAATCGTTTTCTCCGTCGCAAAGCCATTGTCGAGGAATACAAAAACCATTCTGGCACTCGAACTGATCTTCCGTGCAATTAGTACGTGCGCCGCAATGCGTCTCGTCCGAGTAATCGCCACAATCATCGTCGCCGTCACAAAGCCAATCCTTATTGATACAGCGATAGGTCTTGGGGCACATGACATGCAAGCCACTTTGCTCACAGTCCTTCTGTAGCTTCGACATCATGTCATCAATATTATCGCAATCGAACTCGTCAGAACCATCAGTACACTGGACCTCTCGGTTGCAATGTCCTTCTGATTGAATACACAGGCAATTGCTGCATTGCCACTGTAGCTCATGGCATGTATTTATACAACCACTGGACAATGGTGTGATAAAGCCATCACCGGGTTGTCCCAGTTGACGGGGATCATCGTGAACAACAACACGGTTTGCAAACGGTCTGAAACCTTTCTGTTTGTTGTTGGCGGCATTGACAAATCCATCTCGACCACGTGAGCTAGATTGACGATCTGACTCACGCACCACATATATATCAGCACGTCCTCCATGTGCGCCTACATTACGAAATTTTGGGGTATCGCCTGTACTAGTTACACCAATACTAGCGGCAGAACCAACGCTTGGCTTCAGCGGTATTATTGGTTCCATAGTAAAGACATGACCATATAATTTATCATCATTTCCATGACCCTCCTCATCACTATGATCATGATCACGATCAAGTTCATGGTCGTCATTATTCTTGTCTTCGATGTGTTCAAGCTCATGACTAAGGTGTGAGTGATCAGAATCTGTGAAATAATCAGTATGATCATCCTTATGAACTTTGTCATTCGATATATCATCCTTATGGATGTTGAGTCTATGTTTTAGATATTTAGCTTCTTTCATTTCATTTCGATACCAGCTTTGTGGACGTTCCTGTGTACTCTCCACATCTCCGACACGTTTCTTAATGACACGCTCATATTCGCTATGGCTGTATGTCAAATCAGAAAATACCAAACCTATAAGAAGTAAAAGAATAAAGTTAATCATAATGATAAAGTTAATCATAAGTTAATCATAATGACCATTTTGTGACATTTGTAATGTTTTAATTTATATTGTAATTGGTCTATTATATTTTGTGAGTGAAGTGTCGCTGATTCAATATCTTAAAATGACAAAGATTTCTGCACCGGGGAGAGTCCCTGATAACACAATTGCTATGGATTCGATTTATTGTAGACTGTGGTATGTCTGTTGTTAACTTTATAAGATGTTCAAAAGAATCGCTTTAGAATTTTTACTTCTCTCTAATCACCTATATTGGTATATATGATTCATGCACTATATTGTGTTCGCCAGTATCGTATTGCTTTCCGTGGAGTTAGAAATGTACACGGTCTTTAAATACTGGCCGACTTCTACACCTTCCTCTCTTTATTTAACCATGGAATAATGCTGATAATTTGCAGATTAATTTTAACGCTCCATGGGAGGCGTGGCAGACCCCAGAAAGTATACATATTCTTGATCAGCGTCGATAGGAGAATCCAAATGTGCATGCCTGTCTGTCAGTCTGTTTTAATCCAAACTAATCTTTCTGTTTTATGCTATCCTAATGAAACTTGGTATGCATACTGCCCATAAACTGTATATTAAACAGATAGCTGCCATAGGCACGATCGGTCCAAAATGTTTTTTTCTCCTTTTTTTTTAATGACTTTTACTGGATTTGGGTTAAGTGACGACTTACATGTCTAATACATGCCAAAATCATATGGCTGTCATAGAAACATGCCCAAATCATATGGCTGTTATAGAAACAATTGATCCAAAATGAAGTTTTTGTATGAAAAGATTTCTTCTAGGGAATGAACATTTCGTCCCGCCGAAGATGACCTTGCTTCCTTGTTTCTTTTTTTTATTTTGTAATCCACGCGTATTTGGGTTTGTGTCGCTTAAGTCAGTTGAATGTGCAATCTATGTTCATTAATGTCCAACTCTAAACACATATGTAAAGTAAAACACATACTATTCGTCTTGTTAAATCTAAGAAAGGTTTAACGATTTAAGTCGGCTTTAAGATATCCGATACACATATGCCAAAAAAAAGTACTGCTTATCATTCAGTCTGAAACCGTTTATTTAAGTTAACATATTAGTGTGACAAATTACAGAACAATCCATTTAGTTTTTAAAATATTATTATTAGTTTGTTTTCAAGGGTAATTTTTTATATCTGGAGGCTTTAAGGAAAAAATGGAATATAACCACTATACGAAAGATTTTAAGCCTCTTACAGCCTCCCAAATCGAAGAGTTCATAAAGACTGACGAATAATCTGTACCCTTTAAGTACCGGGTATAAAATTATAAAATCATAAAATAATTTGGTTTTTTAAATAAATAAATACAATACATAATTTACTAATTTCTTAATCTTTATATAAATTCTTCAACTCATCAAACATATTTTCGTCGATAAGTACTTTAATGTATGCATACATAAACATTGACACGTATATGTGTGGGTGTAAGTGTTTAAGGTTATGTACGTGACCAAGACATAATACTTACACAAGCATATCAAGCACACCAGACGGCAAAACGGAAAGGATAGCCAATACATTGCCATCGAGTAAATCGACTATGCAATATTCATGCACACTTATGCACACGTGGAAGTGTGCAGGCAAACAGACACGAACGCACGAAACACTAAGCGTTGCACGGAATGGACGGCTGCCGATGCTGCTCCTGATAACGCTTCTGTTATTTATGTTGTTGCTGTCGTTTCTGCTTCAGATTTGGAGATTAACGTTGTCACTTTTACTTTTATTAGATTTTGGAGTGTGTTTCCAACGCGTTCTCTCGATGTACTTCTGTGAGAGGTGCTGAGGTTAACGCTGCCGCTAAGATACGGTGTTAGCTTTTTATTAAGCTTCACTTTGCATATGTGTCGCATTCACACGACGGTTTTTACATACAATATCCGCACAGGTATTATATGTTAGTAGGCCACACATAATCATGAAGTTTTATTTGTGTTCGAATTGTCGCCAATAAATGTATTTAACGCCCATAAGGAGGCGTGGCTGGCCCCATAAAGCACATATCTATATTCCTGCTTTGCTGTTCTAGTCGAGTCGATTGGGTTTGGCAAAGTGCTTGTATTAGTTGGAGGCAGGTCAAGTTTGTTTTGTATTTTAGCCTCCTCTAGAAATCATATAGATTCTGTGGTCCAATACAGATCAGAAACATGGATGTTATGAAACATTAAATTTTCTTGAATACCAAATATGATAGTATTTTTTTGCATTAATTATTATCTGGCAAACCGTTCTAGATATTTGTATGGTTTTTTTTCTTAAATTTCAAGAGGATTTTTATGATATAAAGATAAATTTCCGACATATGTATTATTATCAATGCCCAATTTTATGAAAATATCAATTACACTGAGAAATTTTTTGGCTTGTAATATATGGGCAGAAACAAATCTCCAAATAGCATATTTGAATAAAACAAAAAAA
>JBAMBR010003074.1:0-97721 GCA_037044475.1 Zaprionus obscuricornis | reverse complement strand
AAATGCATATGTTATCGTTGCGCCGCCACATTGTATTTACTGTCTATCGATATCTTGTCGATAACGTTCACATTTGAAATTTGTAATTTGTAAACAACAAATATTTGAAATTTGTTTATATTTGTTTTTTTATATATATATATATATTATAATACTTAAATCACAAGAAAGTTATATACGATTTTCTATTTTAGATTGATCACCACGATTGATGCGCAAATTACCCATGCAGCCTTCAAATAGAATATCAGCAATTGCCTTGCGTGCCAGAATACGTTGCGTTGGCGCCATTTCCTCATATTGAATGGCCCATGATTTGGCAAGTACTACGGAGGCATCGCTTAGTAATACAGCTGATGATGACGTTTGAGTTGTTGTACCCTTCATTACAGTCAATGTTGTTGATGACGAACCAGATGGTTCATGAAAATCTGATGCATTAGTATCGGGATTATCCATCTTAATATCAGCATTTAACGCTGGCTTATCTGTATCCATTGATTCCTCTTCCTGCTCAAATATTTCTAACTTTGGGCTTAGCAAGAGTTCGGTTTGTATTGCTTGTGGATTTGCTGCTGCAGTACAATTTATATTATTGGTATCAGCTTCTAGTGGATCCATTTGGCACTGTACAATAAAATAAATGTGTTAATAAAAAATTTAAAAGCAAAACAAAATAAATAAAATGTTGACTTACATCTTTGAAAAAGTTACGCATGGCATTATCATCTGTTGTGGCTGATTCACTCCTTTCATAAGACTCCTGTGGATCCATTGCACAATGCTAAATGGTATTAAACAATATTATTCATAAAAAAAAAAAAACAAATATATAAATAAAAAAAATTGTAGCTTACATTTTTCATTAAGATGCGAACAGATTTTGCTTTCGGGCGAGGACTTGCTATCTTCTTTTTTCTTCGACGCTGAAAGGACTCTTGTGATAATAGAAAACTCATACTATCATAAAACCATAACGTTGGCTTGCATAAATCTGAATGTAATCCCAAATCTTGTTGTTTCCAAATTCGCATCTGTTCGCGTCTATAATTTGTACGAAAAATATTAATACGACGACCGACATCACATTTTGTTGCATTCGGCTGAATTTCTCTTAATTTATTTTGCAATATTTCATAAGATTCATTTCTTAATTCCTTGTTTCTATAATCTGAATTATGGGATGTACATCCCATAATTCTGGCATTTGTTGATACAATTTTAAAAATTCGCGCCAATATTGCCGTTTGCCAGTATTAAAATTATTGCCAGGCATAAAACTATCTGGCAACCCTATACATGGTTGCGCAGCCATCTTTACGCCAGAGTGCACCAAATAAAATTACACAGCGCTGTTAATTAACAGTGGTAATATTGTGCGCAAAACTATAAACAGAAATTAACATATTATACATTAAGGGCAGACATGCGCATTTAAGAGAAAAACAATAGATTAATTTACATGTAAAATTTGCCGCTGCCGGTCGACAATAAATAAATGCATAAATGTTATTAAATAACAATTTGTTATATATACATATATTTTTTTCAATTGTTATAGAATTGTTTTTACAATATTTACAAATAAAATTAACACATTATTTGTTAAAAAATTACAAAAAAAAAAAATAATTGTGTTAAAATGCAAGCGCAGCTGTTACATTATTTTTTTTTTGTTTTGTTTTTTGACTATTTGACACTGTATATATATATATGTGTGTGTGTATGCATGTATATATAACAGTGCTGTGTATATGAGAGAGTAAGAAGAAGAATACAGGGCAGCAGCAGGCACACAGGGTGGTGAGTGAACGACAACAGACAAATAATAACAATAAGAAAACGTTGCAAAATAATAATAATAATAATTGAAAATTGACTTTTATTTATTTTCATACATTCTGCTTTTAGTTAATATTGTGAAAAACAAATAAAAAATAGACAAAATTTATAAGCGTAAATATTTGTATACGGGAAAATCAAGAGCAATGCGTGTGCGCGACAAACGTAGACAGCAGCAGCATCAGCAGCAACAGAAGGAACAAGAGCAGCAGCAACAACAACAACAAAAGGTGCAATTGCAGCAACAAAAGCAGCAGCAGAAACAGCAGCAACAACAACAACAACAAAAGCTGCAACAGCATGTAGAGCAAAAACAGCAAAAGGCACAAAAATCAAGTGATAAACAAAAGGTAAAATATTAATTAATTATAAATATATAAGAAAAAAAATTAATTAAATATTTGAATTAATGCAGTTAACGGAAGTTAAGCCAAAGCCAACGACAACAGCAACAATAGAAGCAGCAGCAGCAGTACAAACAACAACAACAAGAGCAACAAGCAAATCAACAACAAACACAGCAACAACAACAGCAAAAACAGCAGCAGCAACAGCAGCAGCAGCAATACAACAACAACAATTGCCAGCAACTGAAAAAGTTGCATTTGATAATCGCATTAAGCGTAAAAATGTTTTGGCACTTAATGAAAAAGTTGCAGCATTACGTGAATATGATCGACAACCAATATATAAACATGTCGGACGCATGTTTAACTGCAGTCCGGATCAAATTAAACGTATTGTCCAGCAACGTGATGATATATTACGTGCCTGGGAGCAACGCACACGACGTAGCCGTGATGCCAAACAACATGAACTAAAGGTTGTCCGTGTATCAATGTTAAGCAAAGCTGTCTATGATTGGATACGTCGCATGATGTATTATAAGGATTTCATAATATCCGATGGACTGATACAAAAGATGGCATTACAATTTAAAAGCTCAATGGGATTAAGCAATTTCTTTCCACATCAGGAATGGTGCGATAAATTTCGTAGCCAATATAATATACATCATAATGATACAAAATTCTTAAAAATTGCCTATACACAGAGTCGTTCCGTGCAGGTGAATGATATTGCCAAAGATATTATGTGTCAGGGTCCATCGCCAGCAGATCCAATTATTGAAACAGCTGAAGATGATGATGAAGAGGATATTAGTTTGGCAACCATCAGTTGTAGCAGTCATGCTGATGAAGATGAGGGTGATGTTGATGTTGATGGTGGCGGTGATTTAAGTGATGCTGATGAAACGGAAGAAAAAGATGTGAAGCCATCAATAAATGAATTGCAACAGGCGACAACTAATATGCAGTCATTGGCAACATCTTTGCCACAGTTAGTATGTTTGCCACAAGTGCCAGCGGGCACATCACAAAAGGTACTTTTAGCCACACCCATATTGCCGCCTGGTGCGGCATCTGGTGGTGCACAAACAATGACAATTATACCGCTAGCAACGTTGGCTCAAAGCATAACGCAACGTCCTGCAACACAGCCAA
The DNA here is from genome assembly GCA_037044475.1 of Zaprionus obscuricornis. NCBI lineage: Eukaryota > Metazoa > Arthropoda > Insecta > Diptera > Drosophilidae > Zaprionus > Zaprionus obscuricornis. The sequence continues at coordinate 94,374 of JBAMBR010003074.1, read as the reverse complement.
AGGCATCAACGAAATCGTCAATGCCACCGCCCATGCTGGACATAAAGCAGGAAATCAAAACGGAACCAACAGATGCTGAAGAGGAGGAGGAGCAGGAGCAGAAACAGCAGCAACAGCAATCTGAGGAACAGCAAGAAAATAAAATTGAGGAAATTTTAAAGCAAAAACCAAATGAAGATGAAGATGAACCAGTGCATATCAAGCAGGAACTCGACAGCGATGGTGAACTCTTCGATGATGATGATGATGTTGAGAAATATAATGATGATGATGACGATGATGATGATGCCAATGGTGGACGTTCAAGTGTTACATCATTAGCTGAAATTCTAGCTGCCAATGTGGATGATGAGAAGCAATATATTGAACAGACGCGTGCAATGCGTCAACGTAAACGTAGTCTCAGTGCCACAAAGGAGCTAGTCACACCCCTAATCATAATACCGCCCATGCCGACATTAACCAAAGCGCCAACAAATCTCATTAGTCCTAATAATCAGGCAGCAAAACGACAACGTTTACAGTTACAACATGATGACAACAATAATGCTGGTGCCAGCAACAATAATAATAACAACAACAACAACAATAGCAGCAACAACAACAGTAACGGCCAATCAATAATCAGCTGTGACATGGCGCGCAAGTACCTGAAACAATTGGAGGAGTTTGCATTATACAAGGAGAATTATCGTTTAATTGAGCTAATAACACGCGCCGATGAAGTCATGCGAGAACTGGCTGATGAATAGATTCAAATTTTTTTTGGCAATATTAAATTTAAATTTATTATATTTTTTTTAGTTATTCTTATTAGTTTATAGCACACATACACACACACACTCTCATACATAGTACATCTCGAAGATGCAATTGGCTGCAATCAATCATAGAAATACGTCGTGTAATATATATAAATATAAATATATATATACAAATAAATACTCAATGTATTTTACTTTGTATAAAATAAAAAACAAAAAAAACAAATGTGGCAAATACTAAAAAAAATAAAAAAAAAAAAAAAATTACACTACTTCTGCTGCTGCTGCTGCTACTGCATTCAGTATATTTATAAGTCTATACAGTATCTGTGTGCGTGCGACGAGATAACCAAAGCTAGTTGGGGCCCTGGCAGCGGCGGCCACAACAATAAATTCAAATACAATACATATACATATACATACATATATGCGACGTCTATTTGATGAACGCTCGCAATGCGCATGTCTGCCCTTAGCTTTAGCTGCTGCTGCTGGCTGACCAGCGAAAACAACAGCTGATGTTGTTGTTGTTCTTATTATTTCTGTCGGCAAACGCCAGCCGAGGCGCACTCTCTCTCTCTCTCTCTCTGCGTGTGCGAAGTTTTTGCTCACCAATACATACAAATGGTACTAAAACGACGCGTGTGTTCGTCTCTATGCATGTACATATGTGGGTGGCATTGCACGCAAAGTACACACATAGAACGCACAGGGTGACACTGCATTGTAAATAAATGATTTATCAAAAAACAAAACAAAAAAAAAATAATGTAACAGCTGCGCTTGCATTTTAACACAATTATTTTTTTTTTTTGTAATTTTTTAACAAATAATGTGTTAATTTTATTTGTAAATATTGTAAAAACAATTCTATAACAATTGAAAAAAATATATGTATATATAACAAATTGTTATTTAATAACATTTATGCATTTATTTATTGTCGACCGGCAGCGGCAAATTTTACATGTAAATTAATCTATTGTTTTTCTCTTAAATGCGCATGTCTGCCCTTAGTGGCAAAGCTTAGCATGGGCGGGTTAGCTGCTCTCCGCGTCGCTTCTAACAGCTACTGCACACATACATGCATGTATGTATGTTTGTATATACAACCTGCTACCCAGCACGTGCAGTGCCTAGACATACAAACAGTCATGCAGTAAGCTGTTCATTGACAGGGTGCCGCTGCTTAGAAACATAAACAAAGCAAAAAATATTTCAAATATATTTTAAATGGAAATACAAAAATTTTGGGCAAAAAATATATGAATGTTCGCATATTTCAACTGTTTTTTTTTATAAATCATCGACCTTGAAATATAATTATTTGATGTATGAATAATCAAACTGATTTTTATAATCACACGCACACACACATATGATGTACGTAAATGTATTTGTTTAAATTAATATTAATTTGATTTTTGCATACATATACGTACATACATGTATATAGATACATACAAGCAAAACGAAAATAAACTGAAAAGCAAACTCGAACACACAAACACACACACGCACAAACGCTGAATAACATTCTCCTCATACACAGACACGAAACTAATCAATCAATCAATCGAGAACAAGCAACGCTCGCACAGTCACACATACAACGCTGGCTAACGTCAGTCTCTGATTGCTGTTGCCATCGAAAGGTTGCTCTGACATACATGTCTCATTTTGTACATGTTGTTGTTTATACAATAACCAAAGAGTGAGTAATATAAATATTATTATATTGTATGTTAAATATTTCAAATGTATAATATGTTAATTTATTTTTGTTTATAGTTTTGCGCACAATATTACCACTGTTAATTAACAGCGCTGTGTAATTTTATTTGGTGCACTCTGGCGTAAAGATGGCTGCGCAACCATGTATAGGGTTGCCAGATAGTTTTATGCCTGGCAATAATTTTAATACTGGCAAACGGCAATATTGGCGCGAATTTTTAAAATTGTATCAACAAATGCCAGAATTATGGGATGTACATCATTCAGATTATAGAAACAAGGAATTAAGAAATGAATCTTATGAAATATTGCAAAATAAATTAAGAGAAATTCAACCGAATGCAACAAAAAGTGATGTCGGTCGTCGTATTAATATTTTTCGCACAAATTATAGACGTGAACAGATGCGAATTTGGAAACAACAAGATTTGGGATTACATTCAGATTTATGCAAGCCAACGTTATGGTTTTATGATAGTATGAGTTTTCTATTATCACAAGAGTCCTTTCAGCGTCGAAGAAAAAAGAAAATTGCAAGTCCTCGCCCGAAAGCAAAATCTGTTCGCATCTTAATGAAAAATGTAAGCTTCAATTTTTTTTATTTATATATTTGTTTTTTTTTTTTTTGATGAATAATATTTTTTAATACCATTTAGCATTGTGCAATGGATCCACAGGAGTCTTATGAAAGGAGTGAATCAGCCACAACAGATGATAATGCCATGCGTAACTTTTTCAAAGATGTAAGTCAATATTTTATTTATTTTTTTTTGCTTTAAAATTTTTTATTAACACATTTATTTTATTGTACAGTGCCAAATGGATCCACTAGAAGCTGATACCAATAATATAAATTGTACAGCAGCAGCAAATCCACAAGCAATACAAACGGAACTCTTGCTAAGCCCAAAGCTAGAAATATTTGACCAGGAAGAGGAATCAATGGATACAGATAAGCCAGCGTTAAATGCTGATATTAAGATGGATAATCCCGATACTAATGCATCAGATTTTCATGAACCATCTGGTTCATCATCCACAACATTGACTGTAATGAAGGGTACAACAACTCAAACGTCATCATCAGCTGTATTACTAAGCGATGCCTCCGTAGTACTTGCCAAATCATGGGCCATTCAATATGAGGAAATGGCGCCAACGCAACGTATTCTGGCACGCAAGGCAATTGCTGATATTCTATTTGAAGGCTGCATGGGAAATTTGCGCATCAATCGTGGTGATCAATCTAAAATAGAAAATCGTATATAACTTTCTTGTGATTTAAGTATTATAATATATATATATATATAAAAAAACAAATATAAACAAATTTCAAATATTTGTTGTTTACAAATTACAAATTTCAAATGTGAACGTTATCGACAAGATATCGATAGACAGTAAATACAATGTGGCGGCGCAACGATAACATATGCATTTGTATTGACAACTGGCGCCATCTAGCGCAAATGAATTGAAATATGCTGGCCGTTAACAATAGAAAAATTTAAATTTGAATTAAAAGTAAACAAAAAAAAAAATGTAGAGAAAATAAAAAAACAAATAAATATTTATAGTTTTTCTAGCTGATAGCTTTAATTGAAAATATATAATTTATGTATAATTAAATTCATATTAATTATAAGATAAATAATTATGAAATGAATAATAGTATTTAACAAGTCAAATTACATGAAATTTGTTTCACTCGTTAGATCAATCAAAAGTTAACGTACAACATTTAATAAATAGCGAAAGGAAAAAATCTTAATTAGCGACACATGCATGCATGTAGCAGCTGTATGTTGCTAACGCAGCGGCCACCGCCCATCCGGTGATGCACTTAACGCGTTTGCAAATGATTTGAGCAGCTGTTGCCACTGCCACTGCCAGTGCTAGTGCCACTGCACCTGTGGCCTGTCTTAATGCCGCCTGTTTTGCCATTTTTACGTGTAATTTTTTGCTGGCCCAACCGCATGGAAAAATTCAAATCACTTTGCATTGGTGAGTGGCAGGAAGAGTAGGAGGTGGGGGGGGGGGTTGTATAGTTGACGTTGCAACTGAAGTGACTAGAACTGGGATTGGAACTGAGACTGAAACTGTGATTGCGACTGGGGCAGTGTGCACTAAGCCGCTGTAGCATTTTGCACCTGTCGTCCTACGCATGTGAAAATCAAGCGCAACTTTAATTGATACAACAACAACAACAACAACAACAACAATAACAACAGCAACAACAGCAGGCGCAGAAGGGGCCAGCAAAACAGGGCTGAGTACACTTGGTCTAGCCTAAAAAAACATTTCAGCCTGCTGCACGTGTTGAACAGGCAAACGCGACTAGCGACTCTTTGCAACTTGCAACTTGCAACTAGTCGCGGCAAAAATGTTGTAAAAAATGCGTGGAGCACAGACTGCACAGCTGCCACAAAACGTTGCCAGCAAGAAAGAGAGACTCTGTGACTATGCTTGGGGGAAAAGTGAGCCCTTGACAACAGCAACAACAGCAACAACAAAAGCAGCAACAACAGCAACAACAACAGCAACAATTGCGCAGAGCAGACAAGCAACAAAAGTTTGCAACCTTAAATGGGCATTGAAATTAAATGCAGCTGCTTTAATGACGCTGCTGCTGCTTGCACTTGGAGCACAGATGTGATAGGGGGAGGGGAGGTGTATGTGTGTGTGGGGGGGTGTGGTGGTTGGGGGTTGCGGTAGGCGTACAAGCGGCATGCGTATCAAAATGGCCTAAACAAATCTCTGTATATGCCACAAAAGTTGCTGTTGCTGTTGCTGCTGTTGCTGCTGCAGTTGTTGTTGCTGTTGTTGCTGTTGCTGCAGTTGTTGTTGTTATTTGGCTGGTGGGCGTTTGCATTGTGGCAGTTGTTGTCTGGGCGTAGCGCCACAAAATGAAATGCATGCAATAGCAGACTGCGCCGGTGGCCGATTGATGCTGCTGTTGTTGCCGATTGTTGCTGTTGTTGCCTTGCACTCTACGTGCTGGGCGCCAGTTAACAAACAACAACAACAACAATCTCGACGAAGACCAAGACGAAGACGGCGCAATGCTTGTTGCCTTTTTGGGACATTTAATGGGAGTTGCCGTTGCCTTTTTTGGGTGCAACACACAAAATTCAAGAGATGAAAAAAAATAAATAAAAATCAGTTTATCGTAATGTTTGCTGCAGCAGTTGCTGTGGCTGTTGTTGCTGTTGCTGTTGCTGCAGCGTTGTTGATGATGTTGTTTGACTAAGTTAAACGTATATACTTATACTTATACTTATACTATATATATATAAAAAATAAATTTCTTTTGTAATGCAACAACAGCAGCAACAACAGCAGCAACAACAGTAGAAAAAAAATCAAAAGACTTAAGCAACGAACTTTTGCCTGTTGCTTGTAATTTAAGGCAGCGCAGAAAGCATTACGTTTTATGTGGCATTAAGCTGCAAGCTGCAAGCTTAAGTTCTACATTTTTAGCACAACGTAGGTCAAGCTGTGGCAGCAGCAGCAGCTTTGTGGCAGCAACATTAAGATTGCAAAACAATTTTAATGAGAAAAATGAAAAATTTTCCAATATTGCATTGAACTTCAGCAAGCAAGCAACGGCAACAGCAGCAGCAGCAGCAACAGCAGCAACAACAGCAGCAACAGCAGCAGCAAAAGCAGCAACAGCAACATCAACATCAACAACATCAGCAGCAGCAAGCAAGCAGCAGCAACAACAGCAACAGCAGCAGCAGCAACAACAGCAACAACAGCAACAACAGCAACAACAGCAACAACAGCAGCAACAGCAACAGCAGAAGCAGCAACAGCAGCAACAGCAACAGCAACATCAAGCAACAGCAGCAGCAAGCCAGCAGCAACAGCAACAACAGCAACAGCAACAACAGCAACAGCAGCAGCAAGCAAGCAGCAGCAGCAGCAACCACAGCAACAGCAACAACAGCAGCAACAGCAGCAGCAACAGCAACAATAAGCAGCAAGCAAGCAGCAGCAACAACAGCAACAGCAAGCAAGCAGCAACATCATTATTATTATTATAAGCATAATTAACATGAACATCAGCTGCAACATTTTGTTGCCATATTTGCTATTGTTGACTGTGTAAACATGCCACAAATAAATAAAATAACAAATTGCAAGCGGCATGCGGCACGCGTCGTCAGTTAATCAACCCCCAAAAAAAAAAAACAAAATGTTGACAACGACGAACGCTTGCAACACTCAGGTGCAGAGCAGACGATGTGTCGCTTCTTTTTTTTTTAGGGGTGAGCTACGACAGCAACAGCAACAGCGACTGGCAAGCAGCGACTGTTGCTTCACAGCAGCATAAAAATCACACGAGAACTTCAACAGTTGTTCAAAATATGTCTGGGAATTGTAGTCAGATTTGGGAACTGAAAAACTTGCCGAGCTAAGAAGCTAAAGAAGAAGCACAAAGCATTGAGTGCTGGCTAACTGGCCATGAGACCGGACGGGACGGGACGGGACGGGACGGGGGATGGAACGTCACTGCATTTCATGTGAACTGAACTGTCGCTGGTTATGCGGGAAGTTAAATTTGCTGCTCGTTCGCTAATGTGAATGAGAAGTAGAAGTAGAAGCAGCAGCATAAGTAGAAGCAGCAGAGGAAGCAGAAGTAGAAGTAGAAGTAGAGGAAGCAGAAGAAGCAGCAGCAGAAGAAGCAGAAGTAGAAGCAGAAGTAGAGGCAGCAGCAGCAGCAGCAGAACACGCACATAGTTTGCTACGTTCACTTGGCCCGGGAATGTGGGCGCGCAGACGCTTCGTTCCATGCCGTGCCGTGCGCTGCGATGCGATGCGTTGCGGCGTGACGAATAATGTGAGAATGAGAACTTTATTAAATCTCTTTCTCCGACGTTTTTGGCTGTGACTATACCCTGCCCTTAAATGCTCAGCCATAGGCTATGCTTGACTGCAGTTGCTGACTGACTAACTGAAGTCTTCATAGTCTTGCTGCGAGTGTGAAATTTATTTTAAATTTATTTATTTACAGGGTATTTTTATGCTCTGCTACACTCACAACTAATGAAAGTTTATATTTATTTTTTTATTTTTTTTTAGCTCATTTTACAGTGTCGAAAATTCTCAGTTTCTTGCACATTTGGAGCATTGAGTGAAATCGTTGAAATGCTTTTCACACGAAAAAAAAAACCAACGCTTTGTGAGAAAGCACAACGTGTGGGACTGTGAACTAACATGAACGAACTTGAAAAATCAGAAAATGAAAATGAAAGCAAAATATAAAATAAAAAAAAAAAATAAATGTGCAAAAGATAAAAATGTAAAGATTGAAGCAATGAAAGTTATTTGTCGACGTTTTAGTGGGAACTGTAATTGTAAAATGGCTAAAAGTATGAGAGACTGAGAGAGAGAGAGAGATAAAGAGAGAGAGAGAGAGAGACTGACTGCGTGACAAGTCTGATGGAAGAAGATTGATGAGACTGCGTAAGATTGTAGCACTGTCTGGAAGTTAGATTAGAAAGATAGACTGACCGATAAGCTAAGACTGATTGACTGATCGACTGATAGATTGCTCGATCTGATCGGTTGCAGATCGATTGATTGATTGATTGAGAGACTGACTTATTCTGATGATTGTTCGATTGATCGATCAAATGGTCGATAGATCGATAGATTGATTGATAGATTGAACAGATTTATCTATAGACTTATTGACAGACTGAATGATAGATATAACATATTTATTGATAGACTGATTGATGTGTTGATTGAGAGACTAATCGATAGAATCAGCTATAAATGATCCATAGATTGAACATATTTATCGATAGACTGATCTATAGACTGATTATAAGATGGAACATATTTATCGATATACTTATCGACAGACAGATCGATAGATTGAACAGACTTATCCATAGACTGAACGATTGATTGATGTGTTGATTGAGAGACTAATCGATAGACTAAACAGATTTATCGATATACTCATCGATAGACTGAACAGATTTATCGACAGAATCATCGATAGACTGAACAGATTTATCGACAGAATCATCGATAGATAGATTTGAACGATTTAAGTATCGATAGACTGAGCGATTGATTGATGTGTTGATTAAGAGACTGATCGACAGATTGAACAGATTTATCGATATACTCAATGATTGAGCGATTGACTGATATATTTATTGAGAGACTTAACAGGATTATCAATAGAGTCATCGATAGATTTATTGATAGATTGAACAGATTTATCGATATACTCAACGATAGACTGAGCGATGAATAAATGTGTTGATTAGAAGACTTACTGATTAATGATCGATGGAAACAGATTTATTGATAGAATCATAGATGGATTGATTGATTGATAGATTGAATAGACTTATCGACATACTGATCTATAGATTGATCAATAAACTGAACAGTTTTATCGATATACTTATCGATAGACTGTGCTCTTGATCGATGTGTTGATTAAGAGACTGATTGATGATTGATAAGCTGATCGATAGACTGAACAGAATCATCGATAGATTGACAGATAGACTGAACATTTTTATCAATAGACTGATCTATAGACTTATAGATTGACTGTTCGACAGATTGATCAACAGACTTAACAAATTTATCGATATACGTATCGATAGACTGAGCGATTAATCGATGTGTCGAATGAAAGACTGACTGATTGATGATCGACTGATGATAGACTGAATGACAGATTTGTCGATAGACTGATCGATAAATTGATTGATAGAATGATCGGTAGACTGATTGATAGACTAAACGATGGACGGATCAGTAGACTGATCAGTGGACTGATTGATAGACTTATCGGTAGACTGATTGATAGACTGATTGATAGATTGATTGATAGACTGATCAGTAGACTGATCGATAGACTAATCGATAGACTGATCAGTAGACTGATCGGTAGACTGATTGATAGACTGATCAGTAGACTGATCGATAGATTGATTGATAGACTGATCGATAGACTAAACGATAGACTGATCAGTAGACTGATCGGTAGAGTGATTGATAGACTAAACGATAGGCGGATCAGTAGACTGATTGATAGACTGATTGATAGACTGATTGATAGACTGATTGATCATCGGTAGACTGATCGATAAATTGATTGATAGACTGATCAGTAGACTGATCGATAGACTGATAGATAGACTCATATGTAGACTGATTGATAGATTGATTGATAGACTGATTGTTAGACTGATCGATAGTCAAACTCATTCACTGACAGATTCATATGCATAATTCCAATAAATTATAGTCTTCGATCAATTTTACATATATTACAACTCTCACTCTCTCTTACATTTTCTTAAAGTTCTTTTAGCAGTTTCAAGCTAAGCTCAGCTGCTGACACCTGTAAATGGATCAGAAGCCACTGCTATCACTGATAATGAATTGGCAACACATTTTGGCAAGCTGTGCTGCTACAGCTAATAAAAAAAAAATTAATAACTCAAATAATAACAATTAAAAAATAAAAAATAAAAAATTGTAAGCATTCAATGGCATAAAAAATGACATTATGAATGGCAGCTGAATTCTTATTTCACTTTTCTTTAACACATGCAGCGCTTAGCGGGATGCCAAGAATTTCGAATGTTACGTTAATTAACGAAAAGACAGACAAAAAAAGGATAACGGCAGCTTTTGATAATAATTTTGGGCGAAACTTTATGAGACTTTTTAAGACCCAAAAATAAAAAAAAAAGAAAAAAAAAGTTGAGCTGCTTTTATGTTCAGCGACACCTTTTAAAAGCGACAATCGAATCAATGTTTTAACACGACAAAACCATTTTCATAGCCAGGCAAAAATGAAATCATTAAGAGCTCTGCCCCAAAATATTAAGTCCGATATATAGAGTATATATATATATATATATAGTGCAAAAATATTGACTGTGAATTCTATGCGAACAGCTGCAAAAGATGCAGAAGGCAAAACGTCAAAAATTCTGCAGTTTGATATTGAATTTGGCAATGGGAAGCGGAGTGAGACTTGAAGTGGGAATTGGAGAAGGAATTGGAGAAGGAATTGGAATTGGAATTCATATTCATTTGATTTCACAATGCTGCGAAAGTGAAACTGACAGCAGCAGCAGCAGCAGGCAAGAGTAAGGGCAAGGGCTGGGGCAGAGACTGTGGCAGAGACTGCGGCAAAGGGAAGACAGTTGCCGCTGATGACTGAAATGAACATCAACAAAATGTTTGTTGCCCAAAAACTGACAAACACCGAAAGTTTACCTGCTGTTGCTGCTGTTGTTGTTGCTGCTGTTTCTCTTACTGCTGCTGCTCCTACTGCTGCTGCTGCTTCTATTGCTGCTTCTTCTCCTCATACTGCTGTTGCCTCTGCTGCTCTTGCTGTTGCTGCTGCTGTTGTTGCTCTTGCTGCTGCTTCTATTCCTGCTGCTTCTTCTGCTGCTGCTTCTTCTGCTGCTGTTCCTCTTACTGCTGCTGCTGCTCCTCCTCATACTGCTGTTGCCTCTGCTGCTCTTGCTGCTCCTACTGCTGCTTCTGTTGTTGCTGCCTGTGTTGCTATTGCTGCTGCTCATATTGCTGCTGTCTCTGCTGTTCCTCTTGCTACTGCTGCTGCCGCACCTACTGCCTCTACAGCTTCCACTTCCACTTCCTCTTCATCTACTTCTTGCTCCGTTTTTTTTTTTTTTTTGTATTTTGCCGACTAAAAAAAAAATCTTTGACAGGCGCGCAAAAGGCGCTGGACAAGTTTTGGCAATTTGAAAATCTCTGCGCTAATTATCAATGAAAGAGAAAGAGCAGCAGTAACAGTCACAGCAGCAACAGCAACAGCAGCAGCAACAGCAACAGCAGCAGCTGCCAACCATTGGCTGCCTAATTGAACTCATCAATTTGCCGGCTAATGAAGTGGCCAAAAGCCTCAATGGACCCGGTTTCATTACCAAAAGGCCCAAAAAAAGAAAAAACTGTCGCCTTAAATTTGCAGCCTGAAATGAAATTGCAATGCATGCAAGATGCAAGCATAAAGATTTTTTGCTCTGCTTTTGCTGCTGCTGCTGCTGCTTGCAACTGATTGCTGTGGCATGATAAGACTCTTTGGCTTCCTGCAATAATCAGAATATCCCGTCGTGCTACTGCTGCACATTTAATTAGTTGCTTAATTGTCCATAAGGCGGCAAATGACGTCAAATGACAGAGACAGAGAGAGAGAGAGCGAAAGAGAAAGAGAGAGCGAGATAGCAGCAACAACAAGTAAAAAGAATTGCAAAGGCAACTTCATTAATAACTTTGGCGAAGCTGAAAAACTGAAGATGAAGACTGCAACTTTTGCAACTGCAGCAGCAACAGGCAGCAGCAGCAACAGGCAGCAGCAACAGGCAGCAGCAGCAACAGGCAGCAGCAACAGGCAGCAGCAACAGGCAGCAGCAACAGGCATCAGCAAACTGCATCAGCAACTGCATTTGTCATAGACAAAGACTTGTTTTTCGGCCAACGACTATCGACTATCGTCTATCGGCGGCCACAATGACAAATGATATGTTGACAGCGAAGCCAACATCAGCAGTTGCTAAATTTTGACACTGTCTTATCGTGGCAAACGATTGCCAATGAGGCAGACAGACAGCTGGTGGGGATGCATGCCACAAGCTCACATGTTGTTTGCACAAAAACATATTTTGCGGAACTTGAGCAATGACAGTAGCTTCAACAGCAGCAGCAGCAGCAGCATCAACAGCAGCAGCAGCATCAACAGCAGCAGCTTCAACAGCAACAGCAGCAGCAATATTTCATTGTTATCTACATGTGGCAAGCAGCAGCAACAGCAGCAGCAGCAGCGAAGGCAGAGACAGAAAGCTCTTTAAGTGCCCTTTAAGTAGCTTGTCTTTAAATGTTGCATCGATCATCATTGTCTGCATTTATCAAGGCATGCCACATGCATCACTTAACTGCCTGCCACATGCAGCGGGTCAGCACATGTTTCAATTAGTCTTTACTCTAAACTTAAGTAATAAAATTATTATAATTTTTTTTTTTTATTTTCTTTATTTTATGGCAAAAAAAAACAAATTTGTTAACATTTTTTTTATTGTTTGTTTTTTTTTGCAGGCAGCGCAGTTTTTACTTGTCTTCGCACTCTCACACTCTTTGCTACTTCTCTCACTCTCTTTTCCCTCTCACACACACGGTCCCCTCGCTCAGACTGTTTTCTGCGCCCCTCATTATTTCCCCCTCACTCACACTTTCCCCTCACACACAACTTTCCCCTGTTTCTACATTTTCTCCTCTCTCTACAATTTTCCCCTCTCTCTACATTTTCCCCTCTCTCTCATACATTCCCCTTTACTTACCCCAGCGGAGACTATGCGTTTTACCCCTGCAACAGTATTTCACCACATCTAGAAACCATCCCTCAATAGAATCCACAAGCAAGTCTACAAATTCCCCTTGCATTGCCCCTCAATGATTTCCCCTTAAATCACCCCTCGCATGCATTGCCCCTGTGTAGACTTGCTCGCGAGAGTGCGAGAGAGCGCAAGCGCAACGACGACTACGACGACGATGACGACGCCAGCAACGAAGACGAAGACGACGATGACGATGTAAATACGAAAGACTTAAGACACGAACTTGCGCTAAAGAACGAGCAAACAAAAGTTTGAAAAAAAAAAAAAGTTTTTCAGCGTTGTGTTTGCTGTTGCTGATGGTGACTCAAGTGGCATGGCATGGCATGGCATGGCTTGGCAAGCAGGCAAATACTGTGGCATGCCACAAGCAACGAATTGCATTTGTAATCATGCGGAAATGATCGCGTTGACCTTTCAGCAAGTTGCAAGTTGTAAGTATGCACTGTGAGATCTTAAGTCTGCATTCTATGTCTATCTGTCTGTCTGTATCTCTCTCTCTGTCTGTCTCCGTCTATTTGTCTGCATTCCGCGGTTGCAATCTGTGTCTGTTGCGGCAAGTTATGATGGCTGCTGGGCGAAAGATAGTAGAACGTGCAACCTCGAACTCATCTACACAATATGCTGTGCAGCCTGAAACTGAACCTGAACCTGAGCCTGCAACAGCGCCTGCGCCTGTGACTGCGTCTGCATCAGTTTGCATTATTTGCATGATGTTGCGACCTTTTGATCTGCATCGGCGTTCAGTCAATACAATTATTGATTTGCTCAGCCTTTCTACCTGGGGGCAGATGTGCCAAGTTCAGTATCAACTCATTCTCGCCTCCTCCCTTTGCCCGTTGCCCGTTTGCGGTCGACGTGTCTGCAATTTTCTTCTTGTTCTTCTTCTTCTTGTTGTGGTTGCAATCAACTTGAACTTGTATGTGCTGAAAGATTGCCCTTGCAGCTAGCATAAAACGTGCCGGGCTTTAGGGAGCAGCATATAAAATTGCGTGCAGCATGCAGAGAGAAAGAGAGAGAGAGAGATTAAGACTTGCAACGGGCAACATTTGGAGCACAATTAGTCACTCAGTCAAAGGGATTAACACACACATAACAGACAGCGGGACAGTGGGACAGCTCATGGATCACTTTATTAAAGAGCAACGATTCAACACGTTGCACGTTGCATAAGCCGCATGCAGCATACAGCATGCAGCATGTATAAATGGCATTTTAATCAAAATTGTCGCCTGCGGTCATGTATTAATATTGAACATTATGAAAACAAATTGCGCCGACAGCGGCGTTGATGGCCAACAACAGCGAAGTCAAGCAACAACAACAAGAGCAACAACATATTAAAGCTGCCTAAATGTTAAACAATTTACACCGAGCAAGACAACGTCACGTCGCGCATTAGTCAGACCAGGGTTAACTCAAACTCAAACTCGTCTCCATTTGAAGCTGCTGGTCAAGTGGTCTCTGGCTAACTGGCCGCAGAACTGGCTAGCTGCATTTGCCACTTGGCCTGTGCTTGGCTGCTTGGCTGCTTGACTGCCTTTAAATGCCTCGCCTGACTCTGCCTATGAGTCTGACTCTGACTCTGAGTCTGAGTCTGGGCTGTGGCTATGCATGAGTCTGTCTCTGTAGCTGTGGCCGGCGCGTCTCTAGTCTAGTTGATTTAATTTCAACGTCACGTCGTCATCATCGTCGTCGTTGTCGTCTCTGTTTCTGTCTCTATCTCCGTCTGCGTCTCCTTCGCCATCGTCATCGTTGTCAGCATCTTCTGATTTGAATGCATCTGAAATTACACTCAACGGCCTAGACGACAGCAACGACGACGACGTATCAGTGTTTCGGGGGTGGGGAGGTTAGCAAATCGAGGAACTGCATTTCGAGGTCATGGGAAAAACATTTTTTGTTTACTGTTTGTTCAATTTTTTTTTATTTATAATTTAATTTATAAACATTTTGCATGCAAATGCAAGTAAACAATTTTTTAGGCTAAATATTAAATATATAAATTAATATACAAATTATATTTAACTTCGGGAAATAAATAAAATGAGAAAAAATGTAAGAAAAATGAAAGAAATAAAATAAAATAAAAATAGGAAATTTAAATAAATAAAAATTAAAAATAATGAATATAAAATTTATAAAATTAAAAATTATAAAAATACAATAAGTAAAATAAAAAAAAAGTAAAAATAAAAAAAAAATTGAAATAATAAAATATAATAATATTAAAAAATAAATAAATAAAATTATTAAAATAAAAAAAGTATATATAAAAAATTAAAAATAATAAAAATAAAATTAAAAATAATAAAAAAAAATCAAAAATAATAAAAAAATCAAAAATAATAAAAAAAATCAAAAATAATAAAAAAAATCAAAAATAAAATTAAAAATAATATTAAAAATAATAAAAAAAAAATTAAAAATAATAAAAATAAAATTTAAAATAATAAAAACAAAATGACACATAATAATAAAAATAAAATTTAAAATAATAAAAAAAAAATCAAAAATAATAAAAAAAAATCAAAAATAATAAAAATAAAATTAAAAATAATAAAAAGAATATTAAAAATAAAAAATAAAAATAATAAAAATAAAATTAAAAATAATAAAAAAAAATCAAAAATAATAAAAAAAAATCAAAAATAATAAAAAAAATATAAAATAATAAAAAAAATCAAAAATAAAATTAAAAATAATAAAAATAAAATTTAAAATAATAAAAATAAAATTTAAAATAATAAAAATAAAATGACACATAATAATAAAAATTAAATTTAAAATAATAAAAAAAAAATCAAAAATAATAAAAATAAAATTAAAAATAATAAAAAGAATATTAAAAATAATAAAAATAAAATTAAAAATAAAATAAAAAAAAAAAAGGAAAAAATAAAGAATTAAGAAAATAGTAATTAAATAATAAAAACAAAAGAAAGAAAAAAAATTTAATTTATTAAAAAAAAAATAAATCTAATTAAAAATAATACAAAAAATTAAATAAAATTAAAAATCATAAAAAAAAATTAGAAAAATAAATTTAAAAAGTATTGAAAAACTATAATAAATTAATTATATTCTTTAAAAAAAATGTTTTTAATTTTTAAAAATAATTTAATTATTGTTGAAGAAAATATAAAATTATTTAAAATTGCAAAACAAATGATGATGAAAACTTTCCATAAAAAAAAAATAAATTTTCGACTGCTTGCTGCTATGCTTGCAGAACAGACAGATTTCGATGCTGATCATGAAAATATATACTGCTACGGATTTGTCATGCTTTCTAAGTTGCGTTAAAAGCAACTGGCTAAAATGAATGTACTCAAATTTTTATAAATTTTTTAATAAATTCCCACAAAATTTGCAGCTTCATTTTATCGCCAATGATTTATAGCAACATTTCAACATGTATTATTAAAGAAATATTAATCAATATATTTATATATATAGATATAGGTATGTCTAGCAGTAATTCGCTTGTCTAGTCAGTTGACATGCTAAATCATTGCTCAAAACTCTAATCGCCGGCAATTGAAATCTATTGAACCTTTCCAAAGCAATCGAAGCGAACGATCAGGCATACGATCAGTCGAATGAACGAATGAGCGCCCACAGCGGACAAGACAAATTTGGTGCTGTTAGTCGCAATTAGAGGACTACAACTTGGACTCTAACTTCAATTTCAACTTCAGCTTCAGCTGTTGTTATTGTTGAGCTGTCGCCAACGCGCCATTGAATTTTTGTACTTTTCCATTCCCACACAATTATCGACAAAGAAAAAAAAAAAAAAAAAAAAGAGTTTCCTGTTTCGCAAGAATTCGAAAACCAAAAACTGAAATGAACAATTCAAAATTAGCTCGGCAAATGTGAACGTGAGAATTTGTACAAATTTGAAAGCTTTTTTTTTTTGTATACAAAGGCGTTAGAATGAAATGAAGAGGATTGTGGCAGGCAGCCAAGTGGCCTGTCATTGAAATTGGGATAACACAATGGTAATCGTAGGCGCAGAAGTAAGGAATAGATATCTAAACAGTGCAATCAGGAGAAGAAGAAGCAGAAAAAGCAGAAGAAGCAGTGGTAAAAAAAAAAATACATTGAAAAATAAATTTAACATCTGCATTGAAAAAAAAAGTTTTTATTGCCTTTGTTTGCCACGACAGCAGCAGCAGCAGCAGCAGCTGAACTTTTTCTTTCTCTTATTGTTGTTATTGCAGCTTCAGCTTCTTATTTATTTATTTTTTTTATTTTTTGTCTATTTACGGTAATTGAAACAAGCTTTATTTATTTATTTTTTTATGTTTATGTTATGTTTTTTTTTTGTTGTTGTTGTAGGTGTAATAAAAGTTGCTGTGTTCAGTTTTGCCAAATCGTTAAATTGGCATAAAGAACTTAATAATAAAATGCAACTTATTTATGACTTAACATGTGCAACGATTTTTGGCGTTTTGTTCTTATATATATTCCTCTCTCTCTCTCTCTCTCATACTCTCTCTCTCCTTCTCTCTCTCGCTCTGTTTTCGAAATCGTAGCCGTACAAATTGCAAAGTAAATGTTTAATAAAAAAAAAAACCCAAAAAAATAAAATAAAAATAAAAATAAAATTGTTTGCAGCTTTTGCAGCTGTGTGACAGTTAAAAATCAATAAAAAAAAAATAAAAAAAAACGAGTTAGAATGCAATAAAAATAAAAAAATCAGACAAATAAAAAAAAAATTAAAATAAAGTCTAGAGCAGACTATAATATTATCTATAATATCTATAATAAGCATTATAATCATATAAAAATATAATTATGATTTTTTTTTATAAATTTATTATAAGTTTAACTATAAAAAGACTTGAAAAATGACTTTATCTGCAGGGTATAAAAAAAAAGGCTAAGCGCATTTTATATTTTTTTTTATATAAATATTCATAATATGCATAAACACTTACGCATATTTCTCTCTCTCTCTCTCTCTCTCTCACTCTCAGTGTATGCCATGACTGCAATTAAATATCAATTAAAAAATTGCAATGCAAAATGCAATGCACACGCACCTAAAAAATGAGAAACTGCAAGCTGAGCGCTAAGCACTGAAAGACTTAAGGCACAAACTTGACTGCGTGCTGTTCACCTTCACAGACCCCTCGCAGTGTGGCAGTGGCTGCTGCATTGCAATACATGTAAATCATGCGCACACACACACATACATACGCAGTGTAAACACTTAACAGTCAAAATTTACGAGTTTGCCAGGCAAACAGACAAAATGACAAACTTTATTATAAAAATTGCGATTTAATTTTTTCGCTGCGCACTTTTATTTTTATTTATTTTTTTGGGTCCAACCGGCAGTTGCGAAGTTCAAGTCGTTTGTCATTTGCACACCTCAAGTGCCGTGTGTGTGAGTGTGTGTGCGAGTGTGTGTAAATACGATTTGTTGTGGCATTTGCATAAATGAATGCAACTTTAAATGACTTCTGGCACAAAACTGTTGGCGCAATCGTTTTTTATTTTTTTTTTTGTTTTTAGCTAATTAGAATTCTAGCATTCGACTTTTAATTATGCATAAAATGCATTGATCTGGCAACGCCCGGCACAGAAAAAAAGGAGTTTATTTTATTTTGTTGCCAACTTAATTGCTTAACATAATTGGCAGTTTAATGTTTAATGTTTTCAATTTGAAAGCAATTGAGTCATTAAATTTGTGTGGCATGCCACATACGTATGTTGTTGCAACTATTGCGCACGAGTGAAAAACAAGGCCAACAAATGCATGTTATAAAATTTAATTTAATTTACATTCGCACTGCAAATGTCTTGCAGTTTTTTAATGTTTTTTTCTTCCTCTTCGTTTTATTTTTTTTAAGAATTCTGCAACTAGTTTATAGCGACAAATTCCTTGCTTTAATTAGTTAATAAAACGAGTTAGAAAAAACAAATGCCTGACTTGCAATTTTGTATTAGCGAAATTCACGCACTGGCAGCATCGATTGCATGTTAACATAACGATTGCGCATATCGAATGTTAACAGTGTCAAAGGGTTTATCGTTTAACTAACAGCGTCGCCATTTTTGCAAAAATGTTAAAAATTTGCAAATAGGAAATCTGAAATCTATAAGTAAATATTAAACTGTTGCATTATTATTTGACTGCCACAAGTTGTGATTGCATCTAAGTATTGCTGTTTTGCTGCATTGAGTATCTGTTGCAGTTGCAGTTGCAATTGCATTAACTCTCAACGATTTAAGTCAACTTAAAGTCAAGTCACGCGGAGTCATGCTGCATGCAGCGATCTTATTGCTAGTCGAACTATTTTGCTTATCTGAATCTGTTTGTCTATAACTCGTATCTATGCTGCCAGTGGCCGCCTGTGGCCTAAATGTGCTGCCAAAACGTTATTCAAACCAAAAAGAAAAGCCTTGGCTTGGCCAAAGCCAAGGATTCTGTTAGCTGCGTCTGCGTTGTGTCTGCGTCCCACGGCAAAGATTTGGCGCCATTGAAATTGAACAACATGCAAAAAAAATAAAAATAAGAATTGTAGCTCTTGCAACAATAACAGGCTGCAGTTTTGTCTTACGACGACCACGCAACAACAACAACAACAGTAACAACAACAATTTCGTTTTGCTTTGTGTTTTGGCAACTGAGCAACGGAGCCTCGATTTGGTAGTGAAAACGATTTGCCAGTTTGGTGCCAAGTTATGCGTCGCCCGTGGTGCACTAAAGGCGCCACAGCTGTAACACACACACAGCTGCAAATATTGCAATTGTAAGCTAGGAAAGAAATAGCTTGCCAACACTAGCAACATGCAACAAAACATTCAAGTCAACTCATCCAGGCAACAGCAAGAGAGCAACAGCTCTCAAATAGTTCAAGCATGTAAATGTTGCACTGTTTTTGTGTGCAGTTATTGCAGCTGCTTCACTGTCAATGCCAATGCGTTTGTCATGGCCAAGACATTGTAACAGCAACAACAACAACAGCAACAACGTCAACATTTTGGACAAGCAACGGCAACAACAAGGACACATTATCAAAAGCGCCGCATTTGCGCTTCCGCCATCATTAATAATATGTATAGTTTGCTGATGCTGCCGCCGCTGAGGCTGCTGATGCTGTTGCTGTTGCTGCTGCTGCTGCAGCAGTGGTTGTTGCTGTTACTGTTACTGTTGCAATTGCTGATGTTGCTCTTGTTCTGAATTGACATTGCCTCTGTCTCTTTTGCTGTTTTGTCTTTTGCAAACATGTTGCCGCACTCCAGTTGCTGTTGCAGTTGTTGCTGTCATTTTGCAATGGACTTTTAATTTATTTATGGCCATTGCCAACTGCTGCCGCCGACAAAACTCTGACTCTAACTCTGGCACTGGCACTTACCTTACAGTGTATCCTGCATGGCAGCATCCTGGCATTGGCAGTGGCAACTACTGAGAGTAAGTTACCACAAGTTGCAAACGCCTAAATGGCAATTAAGCAAACAATTTATAGCTAAAATGTTGTATTTAATTAATGTTCGAATTGCACGCAGAAATTAGCAAACATATGTGTGAGAGACAGAGAGAAACTTGGATGACGAGGACGACGACGAGTGCAGTTCATGCCACTCCCTCGGCTGGTTTTGGCTTAAGAGACTCCCCCCCCCCCTGCGCAGCTTTAAAGCTGAAGTTACAGGCAATAAACACGTGAAATGCCAGCGCCAGCAATTTAAATAAAACTTTTGCTTAATTGCATTGCATCTGGAGCTGAAAACGGTTGCATGTTGCATGTGGTGGTCGATGATGCTGCCAATGCTGCTGCTGCTGCTGCTGTCGTTACGGCTCTCTCAATCACGTTCCGAAAACCCAAAACTCTGCAACTCTTGAACGTTTGTGATTTTGTGCGCTGATCGTTAATTTAAATTGAACACATTTTGGACATGGAGTCTCTCTCTCTTCAACGTTTTTTTTGGTCGGCCTCTTGCCGCTTTAATTGCAACCAAGTTGAACATCATGCCAAAGTCGATCTACAAGTCCAAGTCCATAGCCATAGCCATGCGATGCGATGCCAAGAGCAACAACAACAACAACAGCAACCAAACCCTTGATCATGCTACAAAACTTAAGACGAGACTAAACGATTTCGTTTAATGCAAGTGCCCATCATTTTGGCCACTGCACGTGCTCAAAATGATTTCGTTGTGGCAACATATATATATGTATATATATATATATATATATAGCACACATTTATTGCCTCTGGAGTTTTTGGTCATGGCAAAACCGGCAATTAAAGCAGCATCTGAATATTACTTATATTCCTTGTCCTCATTCTGTTTTTTATTTTTATTTATTTTTAGGG
Source organism: Zaprionus obscuricornis (assembly GCA_037044475.1). NCBI lineage: Eukaryota > Metazoa > Arthropoda > Insecta > Diptera > Drosophilidae > Zaprionus > Zaprionus obscuricornis. The sequence goes on along the minus strand of JBAMBR010003074.1, from coordinate 73,140 downwards.
GTTTGCCGCTTGCCTAATGAGTTTTTAATTGGTCTTCCACTTGGAACTTTTGCTAATTTGAAATGAAAAGAACAAGAAGAAGAAGCAGCAGTAGTGAAGCTTTCTTTCCAATTTTTTTTTTTTTTTGGCAATTTTCTTTACTTTAGGTTTCAGGTACGCAAGAAGTTTGTAATTTGAGCTGATTGAGCCATCAGGCAGCTGGCATTGTTTGCCATGTGCCAAGTGCCACAAGGACCTGTAACTTGAGCCAAGTACTGCCACAGCTCGTCTAAGCTTTGCATTCGCACCTTTTGCCCAGCTGTAGCTGTAGTTTTACCTGTTAGATAAATGTCAGCTGGCTGCTTGCTTGAGAAACTCAATTAAACACAGTAGCAGTAGCTAAAAAATTGGCAAATCAAAAAACTTATCAAATTACAAAAATGTTTATCGATTCATCTAATTAAAATAAATAAATAAAAAATTTCAAATAAAGTCAAAAATAAAGTAAATTTATAAAATTTAATAGAATTTATAAATAATAAAAAAAATATATACAAATTATATAAAATATATTTCTAACTACTTTGTAAGCTGAAAAAAATATATTTATAAATAAAATATAAATAAAAAAAATTTATAAATTTATAAAATATATTTCTAATTAAAATTTAAGCTAAAAATAAATATATTTATAAATATTTTTCTTCAAATTATTTTTTTTTACCTCTTTCTTTCATTATTTAATCTTTGCTTTAAAAAAAAAAACTAAAAAATCGAAAACAATTTATAAAATTGAATTTCTTAAATAAAAACCAAATATATAAATTTATAAAATATATTTCTAATTAAAATATAAGCTAAAAAAAATATATTTATAAATAAAAAAATGTATAAATTTATAAAATATATTTTTAATTAAAATATAATATAAATAAAGTATAAATATATTTACAAATATTTTTCTTCAAATAATTTTTTTTGCCTCTTTCTTTCATTATTTAAGCTTTGCTTTAAATGCCAAAAAATTTTATAAATTAAGAAAATTGTAAAATATAAATAAAAAATTAACAAATCGAAAACAATTTATAAAATTGAATTTCTTACATAAAAATAAAATAAATAAATATATAAATAAATTTTTAATTATTTTGTATGCTTAAAAACAAATATATTTATAAATATTTTGCTTTATATTTTTTCCTCATTTATATTTTTTTTATTTATTTATTTTTTCTTTTTATCGTTATTACTTTATTTAAGCACTTCTTTTTGTGCCATAAATTTTTTTTAATTATTTATTTATTTCAGTTCTTTCTGCAGCTTTTTACTCATTTGTCTTGCTCTTTCTCCAATTTAAGCTCATAAAAATACATTTCCTTTTCCACTTAAAAAAAATCAACCATAATTTTTGTTTACATTTTTTTTTTTGTTCTGCTAAAAATTTAATGTTATGTCGCCGCCTTGCTTGTGTTGTGTTGTTGGCTGTCTCTCTGGCGAATTGCCCTATGGCGACTCCCGCTTTCCATGCCCAACATATTGTGATTTCAATTTCAATCTGTCTGCCGTCTGTCGTTTCTGTCTGCAGGCAACAGATTGCGTTGTCGAGCTTAAGTTTGAGTGCGTTTGCGTGTTCCTCATCATTTGTTTGCAATGAAAATAACACCAACATAAACAACAACGTTCGACAGCCCACAGAGCAAGACAGCAAGAGAGAAAGAGAGAGAATTGGACTCAATACACAGATTCAGGGTTGCCAGCATCAAAAGGTTTAGTAATTCCAAATGTCGAATGTGTCGATGTTGCATTAAAATGCATAAAAACCCGCTGCGCATGCGCTTCCATTGCCGATTTGGCCATTTGGTCATGTCATGTGCTGCTGTCCAGGCGCCACACCCTGCTGTGGTCCAGACTCTCAAAACCAAAACCAAAAACCAAAGTTTTGTTCGTTCGCGTTGATTTGTTGAACATACCCAGGGCTATGCCCATAGCTATATACCAGGGTCATGCCAGAAAGGTAATTGGCCTTTATGTTATGTCAAAGAAAAAAAATATAACTAAGACAGTTGCTTAATTGAATTTCTTGGCCAAGGTAGACTGAGACACGTAAATTTTGTATAGATTTATGCTTCAGTTTGCCAAATAGCAGCTAACATAGTAATAGTAACGTGTAATGTTAAGCTACTGTTAACATTACATGCAAAATGTTATTAACAGCAAGCTTAGTATTTTTTTGCATAATTATCGATTGATTTATTTGTTTTGTTGATCGTTGCATGCAAAATTAATTAATTACTATAAAAATAATTTCATTATTATTAATTATTTTTTCGCCAATCTTAAACATTTTTATTTTCTGAGCCTGTAACACAATTTTAAACCTGTGCAAAAATTCGATAGCCGCATCCTTTCTTGAAGACATGTTAAGAATTTCCTTTTTTTTACCAAAAAAAAAAGGAAAGAAAAAAAAATGCTTTACAGTCGAAATTACTTTACAGTTTATTACCGCTGATTGAAATTTGTGGTATCCCGTTGAGCCACCAAAAATTCCGCGCAAAGTGTGTAAAGTGTAATTTTTATATGTGTTTGTGTGTGTTTTTAATGTGCGGCTTGCAGGTGTTGAAGCAACTGCATTTTTTATGATAAGATATCGCTCCGAAAAAGGCGAAACATTAATGAGCAAAAGGGCAGCGCCCTGTTGACGTACAGCAGCCGCAAAGACATTGAAGAAGATAGAGAGAGAGGGATGGGATGAGAAGATCGGGCGCGAAATGTAAGGTGAGTAAATCGCAGCATAATTTGGAAATGGAAGCTAAGACTTTTGGCTACCCATGGCGAGAAGGCAATAAAGCTTATAACGTAAAATGTTTAAGTGCCGTTGGAATTATATAAGTTTAGCTTAGTGTGTGTGTGTGTGTGTGTGTGTGAGAGAGAGAGAGAGAGATAGCAAGAGCGACATCTTAAAATTGAGAATGCAATTTGAGGGAAAGAGACAGAGAGAGAAACATGACACGCTGTGGTTGAGGGCACAGATCAACGCCCGACGCCCCAAAACGCCTACGCATTTTGTTGCAGCCAACATTGTTGCTGTTGCAAATTGAGTTTGTTGTTTCTTTCTTTTCTTTTCTTTCTTTTGTTTGTTTTCGTCTGTAAGCCACAATCGTTGCCAATGACTAGAGAAGTCGACAAGTGCGTGGGCTAAAGTCGGGACACAGGCAGCCACAGCAGCTGCCTAAAGGGACAGCCAACGAGCCTTGTCTGCCACAAGCACAGGCGACATCTGCGCCGCATGCGCAGACAACAACAGCAATAACAACAACAAGAAAGTCGACAACGTCGTTTCGCTTTATATGGCAAACGAGCCGACAACGACCGCCCGACCGCCCTCCACCCAATGCCTTACGCCCGTCTATGTCTGTTACAGCTTCTTCTTCTTCTACTCCCCATCCTACTGTTATCTGTCTGTCTGTCTGTCTCTATCGTCTGCCCAGGTTCCAGTTTCAACGTTGCTGCTGCAGCTGCAATTTTACTCGCAAAAAGAAAAAAAACAAAAAAAACAAAAAAGTTCTGAGCAAAATCTGGAGAGGATTGCATGTCGACAAAAAGGGAGTGGGAGTAAACTAAGGCAAAGAGGTAGAAGTTAGGGGGGGGGTGTTTGTTGTAAAGTAACTGACAGCAGTTTGTGGTTGTTATATTGCGTGGGCTATTTGCAGGTGTTCCATAGACTGATGGGCGCCATTAGAAACTGTTCAATTGTTCGATTGTAGCAGCAGCAGCAGCAGCAATTGTTATTGTTGTTGTTATTATTTCTTTAGTTACTGTCAAGCCACGCCCCTTTAGTTATTTAAAGGCGCCAACTGACAACAAATTCAAATTAAATGCGTGCCGCGTCACATAAATGTCGCCTTGTGTTTAGCATGTATGCAAATTATTTCAACAACAGCAACTACAACAATCCCAGCAACAGCAGCAACAATCGCCACAACAAAAGCAATAACAACAACAACAACAATGGTGACACATAAAATGCAAAAGCAAAGGTTGCTCAGTCGCTCGTCTGTTCAACTGCTGCAGTTGCTGCTGTTGCTGTTGGTCAGTGCGACTAGTTGGCCACGTTGTCATCGTCGTCGTTGTTGTTGTTGTTGCTGCTGTTACTACTGCTGCTGCTGTTGTTGGCCGTTTATAAAGTCAAAGGGGGCACATGGCGAGTTTTAACTGACAGACAATTACGCTAATGGGACACAAATGGCAAATTAATTAGCTGCGGGGCCAACCGCCATGCAATGCTGTTGCTGTTGTTGTTATTGTTGTTGCTATTGCTGCTGCTGCTGCAACTGTTGCCTGAGGAACGTTGCAGCTTTGTTTTTGGGCGCATAAATCACCGATGATGGCACAGTGAAATGTGCTTGGAATGGACCTAACACTGCGTTAATCTCCAAAAGAGATTTCGCTAAGCAAAGACAGCGACGATGAGCAGGAAAGAGACGCAGACTGCGACATAGACTGAGAGAGACTGAGGATAAAGACTTATGTCTAACTTAGAGACAGAGAGAAGCTGCAGAAGTGAAGTCATATATTAACTATCAAAATGTTTGCATGGCAGAATGTTGCCTAGTTGTTAAGAAATTGAGAGAAATGTTATGCTTATGTTAATGTTAATGTTAAGTTTAATTAACTAGCAGTTATAAGATGAAGAGAGAGAAATGTAAGTTGCATGTTATGTTAATGTTAATGTTATTATGTAAATGTCTATGTTATGTTAATGTTAATGCTGAGGTTATGTTACTGTTATATCTCAAGCTAATCTTATGTTATATGTTAACATTATGTTATAATAATGTTATATTATATTTATGTAAATATTATGTTATGCTAATATTATTTATATGTTAATTACAAAACTTTAATTAAGTAAGTTAACAATTTTGTTGTCCCTCAAATCAGTTAACAATGAATGCGACAACAATAATCAACGCTAATTGCATGGCAACCAAACTGATGAACCAGTTAGTCAACACAATTGGCCATAATTTTAGCGTTGCGCAGGTGTCGATCAGCTTTTGATCAGCTTTTGATCACTTGGTTGATATTTCATATGCTTAGAGCTTGTTTATTATTGTTGCAGCTTGTTTGTTGCTGTTGCTATTTGCTGCTGTAGTTGCTATAGTTGCTGTAGTTGCTGTTGCTGTTACAGGTTGTTGCTGTTGTTGGTTTATGCTGTTGCTGCGGCTGCTTTTTCGGTAGCTGTGTGTGAATATGGTACCGCCTCTTTGATTATTAAGCGCATGCTGCAGGCGCTACAGCATGTAAATGTGTCTACCAGCCAGCAACAACAAGAACAACAGCAGCAACAACAGCATGGACAATAATGTCCATAATTACAAAGCGCAAGCAACAAGCGACGACAACAATGCTAACAACAACAATGTGAACAATGGCAACGTTCTTATCGCTTACAACTTGTTTCGATTCCATTGACCAACTATGGTCAATGGCGGCGGCGGCGGCAGCAGCAGCGGTTGACTCTTAATTTGGCCAACAGTTGCATTGTTGCTGTTGCTGCTGTTGTTGCTGTTGTTGTTGTTGTCGTTGGTTTGCGAATTGTTTAATTGCCCGGCATATGCGGCGCCATAAATGCGCCACAATGCCCAGACATGGACACCATGGACATAGACAGACAGACAGACGGAGTGGACAGTGAGACTGACGGTACGTAGAGATCAGAGACAGAAAGCGAAATAGTTTGAGACAAAGTTAAAGATCTGAGATCCATAATTGTCTGGCCAAGACATATTGATGACTGCGCATTGCCAAGTCCAAGTCCATGGAAGGACACTAATGATAGACTTGGCAACATAAAAGTGAAAATAACAAGAGCAAGAAACAGCAGCAACAGCAACAGCAGCAATCGCAGTAACAAAATGAAGCAGACCAACTTTGGCATTAACTCTGAACACATGGAATTGGTGTGAAATTGGAGTTCCAGGAAGCAGCAACAGCAGCAACAAGAGCAACAGCAGCCGCGGCAGCAGCAACTGTAATTAGACGCTTTGCAAGCGGAGAGGGGTTTGGGGACTAGGTGTTTGCCGCAGTGTTGCGCATTTATCAGTGCAAACAAGCGTTAAAAGCGCTTAACCCAAAATACAAAAAACAAAAATAAAAAATAAAGTAAAATAAAATAACAGCAGAACTTTAAAGGCCCCAAAAAGCCCTTTGGCGGCGTGGCAAAAAGGAAGTGTCTGCTCGCTGCTCGCTATTTGCTGTTGTTGTTGTTGCAACAACATGTTTTATGCCACGGGCAGAGCTAATAAGGATAATTGCAAGCCACGAATGGGCGTTAAGTAAGCACAGGGCTCAATTCTCAGATCTTAGCTCACAAGTTCTCAAGATCAGACAAGACTCAGACTTAGCCAAGACTCAGAGCTGCAAGTTTTTTTTTTTGACAAATTGCCATCAGCTTTTACTGGAGTCGACGTGTAAACGGTTGCAGGTGTTTTGAATGGGCGTGGCCATGTTATGGTCATATTGCTTTTGGGGCATCAAGTACTGACTACTCGTTGTTGTTGCTGTTGTTGTTGTCCAGTTGCAGTTTTGCTGGCCCAAAACCCAAACCCAACTGAAATCGCAGTTAACGATTTGTATCGCTGTCCAATTAAGGCAAGCAACATGCGGTGGCAACAGCAACGGCAGCAACAGCGGCAACATGTTGCATATATTGCTAACGAAGCACTGACAATGAACGCGTATTGCCGTCAGTTTGACACTCCCGCAAAAATACAAAAAAAAAAAAAATACAAGTTGAAAAGAAACGTAGAAGCGAAAAATTCATTACGATTTCGATTTAAGTTGAATAATTATTTATCTAGATAAAACTGCTCTGAACTCTGTCTACAGTCGACTTCACTCACAACGTTCGTTCATTCGCATTTGGCTTTACTGTGATTCATATCAGTTGCAATTGCAGGCGTGTCAACGACAGCCAAGCAGCAACTGTTGCTGCCGCTGCTTTTGCTGCTGCAACAACAATCACAGCAAAAATACAAGCTTAAAAAAAAAAGATTCAACACATACAACAATTTCGTTACACTGTGAGGAGAGCTATATGTTATAGTAGTATGATCCACACACACACAATCGTTACATATATGCTTAAGGCTTAAGCCTCCAAACCAAAACAGTTGCTGTTGCTGCTGTTGAAGCTGAGACTTGACATAAAACAAATAGACTGTCAGTTTATGTAGCATTTGGAATGACTAAATGTTGCCATGATTGGCTATTGCATTAGATAGCCAATAAATGCTTAAGCGATATGCGCTGCATAAAGTGGGTGGAGTGAGCATATAACAGCAACCACAACAACAACAACAGGAGCAACAGTTGCTTAGAAATGAAAGAACTGAAAGTTAGATTTACGAGGTTTTTTTTTTCTTGTGCTACAAATCTTTGCAATTATCACTATAGTTTCACTTCGATTATAAACTATTGATCACAATTATAGGCAATAACCATATATATATATACTAGTAGCTGATCAGATATCTGATATATATATTATATTATAGCAAATTACTACAAACTATGAATGTGCTTGAAGCTTGATATGCGCTGAGTTATGATGTGATATGCAACTATTTCATGGTTATAATATCTCTATAGATTATTGCTTAGACTTGCTTTATGATATCTGATCTTAGCTCTTGCTCTCTATCTGCGTATAGTAATATTTTCTCAGACTTGTTATATATTATACCTATGCCTATTGTACTTCCATATCTAAGGATTTATGTTACTACAACAACTTCTATATTCAAACTCTGTTGAAGTTCATCTATTTCATGTTTATAATATCTCCTGGAATATACTTCCTACATGCTCTACGCCATCTAATAAATATTAGCTCTCTCTGTATAGTAAAACAATCTTTGACTTGTTAGTAAGTTTTTCTATTCTGTCTATTTCTCTATTCCTTCCTGTTCTACTGATATATGCTGGTCATACCAACAGATCGAAAATCTATTTCATGTTTAGAATATCTCTTGGGCGATAGCTGTATACTTGATTTATGACATCCGATATTATCACTGATATATGCATATAAAATTCTGCAATAGATCTACTCTATATAGTTGCAAGTTCCTAGCTGTTCTGTCTACACAACTGTCAAACTATTATCATATCCAGTAATTCTATATGCTGCATATCTTGATGATATATCTTTTCAACTGTAATTCTCCAATGATTTTCTAAGTTTTTTCTACCTCATGTTGCGTTTCACATTCCCATGCACTATAATGAGACTTAATCGTTTGAACCGTTGAACAGCTGATGCAGATTTACTGATGCTGATGCTGATGTAATGCCAATGTTTATGTCACGATATCTTGATCTGATTAACATGAAACGAACGCGCTGACTAATCAGTTGAATGCAACTTCTCCAACAACAGACAGCTGCCGCCCACCAAGACAATGGGCGGGACTCACTCTCTATCTCTCTCCATGCTGCAATGAGATGAATTGCGGGTGTAGGAAGAAGAGAGAGAGAGAGTTGGCAGAGGGGGAACAAAGTATAGTCGGTATATATTAAAAATGCGTGAAAGCGCGCTATGTTATCGAGACTCGACAGTTGAGCGTCGCGTCGTGGAGAGCACATAAATAAATCAAAGCCTGCGGAGCTTGTGGACCAGTTTCATTCGTCGCATTGCGTCCCTGTCACGTTCCCGTCCCAGTCCCCGTAACGTTGAACGTACGTTGCGTCGTCGGCTCAATTGATAAAATGAATCAAGAACAAGAAAAATAAAAATAGCGTTGCCATTGCCTGGACAACAACAACAACAACAACAACAACGACAACAACTTTGTTAGGCAACAGCAAAACGGCAAAATTTGAGCCAAGATTTATGTGGCCATAAATGCGATTACGGCGACTCCAGCGAAACGTCAAAAAAAAATCAACAAAAAAAAAAAAAATGAAATAAAATAAAATAAATCGAGAATAAATAGAGGAGATGAAAAATAAGCAAATATGAAATAGCAACATTTTATGATACACTATAAAAAAAAAAATAAACAGACCCTTTAAGCATTTAAAATTCGCCATTTTTTAGCTGCATAATGAATTGACAAGCGCTGCGATCTCTAAAAAAATTAAACGATAACAATAACTATTAAAATTTAAGCATTGACAGCATTAAAAATAACGCGTTCATTCCAGCTGTATCCTTCGCCAATCTTAACTCTTAGCGGGATACCAGCGAAACGTTACGTTAATTAACGAAAAAAACAAAATTAAGGATACGGCAGCCTTTGATATTTTTTGGGCGAAACTTTACGAGCATTTTTAACCATAAAACCCAAAAGCCAAAAAAACAAAAAAGGGAATCGAAAAGTAAACTTAAGCCCATTTTATGGTCGGCGACACCTTTTAAGAGCGCCAATCGAATCAATGTTTTAACACGAAAATACCATTTCCATTTCCACTTCCATTTCCATGTTCAACTCCATCTCCAAAACCGAACTCATTAAGAGCTGCCGAATAAAAAAAAAAAAAAATTAAAAATAAAAATAAAACAAAAGGATTTAGCGCCGAATTCTACGAAAGCAGCTGCAAAAGTTTTTTTTTTGCTACAGAAGCTGCGAAATTGAAATCGAAAACGACAAACGAAAACTTAAACTTAAACTGAAACTGAAATTCATATTCACATTTGATTTCACAATGCTGCGAAAGTTTATTCAAGCGAAACAGACAGACAGACAGCAGCAACAGCAGGTGGACGAAATGAAGCTGAAAGTAGAGAATTCACAGATAGAAGAACTTGTTTCCAAAAAAAATAAAAAACGACAAACATCTTTGCTTTGTTTTGGAGGTAGCGCTTCTAAAAAGACCTAAGAGTAACTCATAGTTACTTCAGATATTCCCAAAGGTGTTTCTGCTATTTGTAGTTTCTATGGTACTCTTGGTATTCGTGCTACTACTGTTGCTCCTAGTTCTGCTGGTGCTTCTGGTACTAAGTACGACTCATGGGACTCATGCTACAAATGGAACTTCTGGTAATTCTGATAGACTTGATAGTCCTGGCAGTTCTGGTAGTCTTGGAAGTCCTGATGGTCCTGATAGTTCTGTTAGATCTGGCAGTCCTGATAGTCCTTGCAGTCCTGGTAGTCCTGATAGACCTGATAGTCTTGGTAGTTCTGGTAGTCTTGGCAGTGCTGGTGGTCCTGATAGTCCTGGCAGTCCTGGTAGTCTTGGTAGTCTTGGTTGTCCTGGTAGTCTCGGTAGTCTTGGTAGTCCTGGCACTCTTAGTACTCCTGGTAGTCCTGGCACTCTTAGTACTCCTGGTAGTCCTGGTAGTCTTGGTAGTCCTGGCACTCTTAGTACTCCTGGTAGTCCTGGTAGTCTCGGTAGTCCTGGTAGTCTCGGTAGTCTTTGTAGTCTTGGTAGTCTTGGTAGTCTTGGTAGTCTTGGTAGTCTTTGTAGTCTTGGTAGTCCTGGTAGTCCTGGTAGTCTCGGTAGTCCTGGTAGTCTTGGTAGTCCTGGTAGTCTTGGTAGTCTTGGCACTCTAAGTAATCCTGGTAGTCTCGGTAGTCTTGGTAGTCTTGGTAGTCTTGGTAGTCTTGGTAGTCCTGGTAGTCTTGGTAGTCTTGGTAGTCTCGGTAGTCCTGGTAGTCTTGGTAGCCCTGGCACCCTTAGTAGTCCTGGTAATTCTGGCACTCCTAGAATACTTCAAAGAAATCTGCATAAACTCCACTAATAAACTTGCTAATCAATCAAGTTATCCTCTGTCCCTGTTACCTAAGCTTACACATAGCTAATATACCCGTTCATAAGTTAAAGTGCATAAAAACTAATAGCAAGTCTCTAAGAGAAAAATAAAAAAAAGAATTGCGAGTCCAGTCTGCACTTTACATGGTTTTGTAATTTATTTCTGACGCTTCGATTGCATTCTAATGACAAGTGCAGCGACGCCAACGCTAACGTCGACGCAGGCGTCATAGCCAATTCTATGATATAAATCACAGAAGTTGCCGTTGCCAATGTTGTTGTTGCCAATGTTGTTGTTGCTGTTGCTGCCACTGGCGGCGTTCACACTTCAGATTGGCAATTTGCATATTTTCGGCATACGTAATGCTAAATGTAAGAAGCTGTTAACATAAAATGCATGACTATGAGATACTCAGTAAAAAACAAAATTTAGTGAAATGAAAGTATGAAAAATCTGTAAAAAACTTGTAGAAATGAAAATTGAAAAGAGAAACAATAAATTACTAAAAGTCAGGGTATTATGTGTATCAAAAATACCCTGTAAAAAAATATAAAATAATTTAAATTATTTATATAATTAAGCAACCTTTTAAGACACTTAATTACAGGGTATATGGCATGTGCATACAACGCTTATAATGCATAAATCAAGCGCCAGTTGAACTGACGCGTTTTTTTTTTTATTATTTTTTTCAGCGCATTTCTTATCGCGCGCCTGCATCTCTTGCCACGGCAAATTCATCTCATTCTCATGCATAGACTTTGCCATAGACTTTGATTTTGTTTTTTTGGCTATTTGCTTAGTTGCCGTTTTAGCTATTTTTTTTTTTTTTGGCTATAAACGAGAATTTGTTACTTTTGCCATAATTAATACGATTTGCACATGCAAACAAGTTGCGCATACGCCGCGTAAGCTAAAATTGTTTTTGCAGTTGCAGTTGACTTATCGCTAGTGGGCGCTAGTATGACACGCCCACTGTTTTTTTTATGGTGGGTGTATGTTGTTTATATATTGATTTTGTCTGTCTTTGACTGAGAAGCTGTTGATGGGTTTGCTGTAGATGTTGCTGCCTGTGAATGTTGCTGTTGTTATTGTTGTTGTTGTAGTTGCTGCTGTCGATGCTGATGTTGATGTGTTTTGACTTATGCGCTGATTTACGGCCCAACGCCTGCCGCGTAGCAATTTGTTTGCTTGCCACAAAGCCAAAGACGCGACGAGACTTGCAAAAAGACTTTTGTGGCCAAGGCCAGCAGCAGCAACAGCCGCAGCAGCAGCAACAAGAGGCTCAAATTAACGCGCCAGTCGCCACATAACTTGCCGTACGCATAAAACATGTTAAGTAATCAATTGCTGAAGCCAAAGAACTTGCCTCTTTCTTCATACTTCTTCATTGCCAATGCCAAAAGGCAGCAGCAAGCAGCAGCAGCAAACAACAGCAGCAGCAACAGCAACAACAATTGGCAACAATTTTTAAGGGCTTCAAACACGTGCAACTGTGGCAACTTCAAAGTATCCTGCGGCATAATGCGCTTAATAAACCATGAATCACTGTCCAAGCCGTTGCTGTCAGCCAACAGCAGCAGCAGCAGCAACAACAACAGCAACAACAACAGCAACGACGGCAGCAACATTGATTTTGTCACGACGCAAACACTTTAAAGGCAACAATTGCTAAAGTGCGCACGGTTGCCTCGCTGCCTGGCTGAACGCAGCACGTCGACCGTACAGCAAATGATGTGCGCATGTGATAAAGGGCTTCGTAAACGAGCCTCCAGCTTTAGCATTCAGCTTCAACTACAACAGCAACAGCAACTTGAACTCCCGCTCTGTTAACTGGCAACTGTTGCTGCTTTTGTTGTTGCCTTGTTTTTAGTCTGCTTGTCGTCGCTTGAGTGGCATTAAAAAAAAAGCCACTTGGACTTTTGCAATTGTAACACAGAGTGTGTGTGTGAAAGAGATAGAGAGAGCAACTATTGAGCCTTGAGCTCCATGGGGGCTATCAACATTCTCAGGTGCGCCTGATGCGCAAAAGTCCTTTGTTTGGCCAATGGTTAAACTTTTGTCAGCTTCCACAACTTCTTCCTCTTTTTTTTTTTCAGCTGCTTGAGCCCAAAAAATTGTATTGCTGCTTATTGTAGTTGTTGTTGTTGCTGCCACAACCCTAAGGCCATCATACAAGCTAGTTAAGTTGTTAGCTGCCCTTGGGGACTGTAACCACAAAACTTCAAGTTGCAAGTTTGCAAACAGCAAAACTCTCTAAGCTTCCAATTGCATTTGTATGTAATGTTGCAACCTTGCAACACAAACACACACACACACATACACATACATATACATATAGACGTGCAACAACAAGCATCCAGGCTGGCATCATTAATCAGCTCGGGTTCATCAGCGGCAACATGGTTCATTAGCTTTGGTTAGTTGCTGCTGCTGTTGTTGTTGTGGCTGCTGTTGCTCCTGCTATTGCTGCTGTGCCCGTTTGGCGGCCTACAGTCGACGATTCTAATCATAAGGCACCAGCAGCAACAGCAACAACAGCAGCAACAGCAACAACAACAACAGCAACTGTTGCGGTTGCCGCATTGGCCTCGTCTGCTGCAAGTTAATTGGCTAGAAGAAGTTTTACATAGACGCAGCAGCAACAGCAGCAGCAGCAGCAACAGCAACTCCCAACAGCAACATTTGGCGGCATAATCAGAAACAGCGCATGTTGCTGCTGTAACTGCTGCTGCTGCAGCTGTTACTGTAGTTGTTGTTGTCGTCATCGTCATCGTTGTTGTTGTTGTAGTTCGGCTTATTTGGTAGGCAAAGTCTGCGACAGCACAGCATTATCAACATGCCTCATGCTGATGTTGTAGCTTCAAAATCCCGCTGCATATTGTTTGCTGTTGCTGTTGTCGCTGCTGTTGCTGTTGTTGTTGTTGTTGCGATCGTCTGTGCCTTATGCATATTTACATGTTGTTTGGCCCATGACTAGCAAATGCTTCTATGCTGCCTGGCAGTGATCTTGTCTTGGCCAGCGAGTGCCACGTCTGATTAGCCTGACAGTTTGCAACAGTAGCTGTAGCAGCAGCAACAGCAGCAACTTTTTGGGCTAGCTACTGTGTTGCACAGCGTGGGAAACAAATCAACAACAACAAGCAGCGAGACAGACTAAGAGTGAAAGAGAGAGAGAGATAGAGATAGACACATATGGCAATATTGATTTAGTTTTGACTTGGCCTAAAAAGGGAGTGGCAAGCAATAGTTGCAATATTTTGCATGTTGCAAGTAGCATGCAAATATATAAATAGCTATAACAAAATGTGGCATAAATTTGATTGTTGCTGCTGCTGCTACTGCTGTGACATGCAACATATGTATTTTGTTGTTGTTGTTGCTGACAAATGATGTTGCACGTTGCAAGTGCAATAAGATGAAAACAAAAGCGCAATGAGAACATATTAATTTTATATGCAGACAACATCTGTAAAATCAGACAAAAGCTGCAGATAGTACATGCCCCAGTAACAGCAGCGTCTGGGCTACTGTGCAACAACAGGATGCATAAAATTTATGTAAGAGCAACGCCTTTTGCTCACATAATTAAATCACAGACAAAGCGCAGCTCATGTAAATCCGCGCTGCAAAAAAAAGCGACGACTAGCTGGGCAGCAACATCATCAGTAGCAGCAGCAATAGCAGCAGCAGCAACACCGGATGCAGCACAAGAAATGCAGCTTGACTATTTTTAATTACCATTGCCAAGGCGCAAGAAGAAGCAGCTGCTGCTGCTGCCCCAATGGTTGAGTGGGGCAGCAGCTGTAATTGTTATAGTTTGTCAAGTGAAGAAACTGTGATTCAAGCTGTTGCTGCTGCTGCTGCTACTGCTGCGGGCTGTGGCTAGGCATGCGAATCAATTACATATTACGCAGCGCTGAGCTGAGCTGACAGCAATCGACGTCGCTGGCGATTAACTTCAGTGACTTTACCTGTTCTCAGTTCTCATCGTTTGCTGCTACTGCTGCTGTTGCTGTTGCTGCTGGATGCTGCGCTTTCATTAAAGTGCAAATTATGACTTGCCAGTTCCGCCAGGTGTTGGCCTGGCCTATTTGTCTTTGGCCGCAACAACTACTGTTGCCGTCTACTGACATTGACAGTCGCTGACGCCCTTTTCGCATATAAAGTTATCAACGCGCCATCGCCGCACTTAATTCTCCAAACAGATTTACAACAATAATTAATGCTTCTTATTTTTTTCTCTTTTTTTCTTGCTTTTTTTTTACTTGAAAAGCATTAAATAAAAATATATAGTTATATATATATATATATATATTTTTTATACATTTTTTTCTTTGTTATATAAAATGTACAGAATGTTGTATGATTAATTAAATTGATTAACAAATATTTGTTGCTATAATGTAATTATAGGTAAAGCTTAGTTTTTTAGCATTTAGTTTCAGTCTTGTTTGCGATGCTCAGTGGCTGCTAAAGCTTTGCCTTAGCTTGAGCCTCAGGTCTCAATTTTAATTTAGGATTCAACTTTTCGGATACAACTTTGGCCTCAGATCTTAGCTTTAAACGTCGGGAGCCTCAGCTTCAAACGTCGGAAACCTTAGCTTCAAACGTCGGGGACCTCAGCTTCAAGTCTCGGGGACCTCAGCTTCAAGCCTCGGGGACCTCAGCTTCAGTCTCAGACCTAAGCTACAGTCTCAGACCTAAGCTTCAACCTCAGACCTAAGCTTCAGCCTCAGACCTCAGTCTCAAGCACACTTATGACAACCGATAGTTTCAGTAAAATAAATATGAATATCATGCACCTCATGCACCTTCTCCTGTATATGTGATTCAATCTCATTGTATGCCACATGCCAGCAACAACTATCGGCACGTTTTGATTTAATAAGACGACAGAGATATTTCATTACCTCATAGACTTCATCCATTTTATGATCATCGATAAGGAAACCCAAATTCGTATACATAAGATCAATATCCGCTTCTTTAGGTATTTCCTCAGATTTTACCCATTGAGCTAACATAAACTTATAATCAGGATCCATGAATACATTTTCGCGTACAGTATTTTCCTTAGATTTCTTTTCTACTTGTTGCTTGTTGATTGGCACATCAGGTGGCAAGGAATTAGTTTCTCGCAGATATTGTAATATTGATTTATGCATAAAATTTGGTAATATTTGTGCATAATCGACAACAATTTGATCTGGACGACATGCTTGTGCTTGCTCATTTTGTAGTGTTTCCCTAGATTGTTGTTGTTCATACTCATATTTAGATTGTTGTTGTTCTCGTTGTTGTTGTTGTTGCAGTTTTTCCAGTTGCTTTTGTTGTTGCCTGTCAAAGGCTGCTTTTCGATGTCGATGGCCGTAAATCACTTTCATTCAATGGACTTCCGCCTGTTAATATTGGCGGTCCTGTTTTATATGAATATATGCTAGTATTTGAACTGGAAGGAGAAATAGAACGACGTCGCATATATTTCATTTGTAATTCATCAATATCTGCATCTAAATTACATTGTTGCTGACGATTATGATTATATTTATTGCGATTTGTTGTTGCTGCTCCTGCTGCTGCTGTTGATGTTGTATCTGTTATGCGTAAAAATTCAGCAGGATTACTCATAATTTCACGACGTATTTCTTCTGGCAATTCAGCTAAAACATCAGGATCAAAAAATGTTAAATTAGCAGCTGGTGCATCATCATGTGGCATTAATGATGCTGTTGATATTGTTGGTGATAATGTTAAATATCCAATATCAGAACGTTCATGATTTCCTGTTGTTGATGTTGTTATAAATTCAAAATCAGGTTGCAAATCAGTTGATGTTAAAAATTGAAAATCAGCTAGATGATCAGTTGCTCCTGCTGCTGCAGTTGTTGTTGTTGTTGCTAGTGACTCAAAGTCCTTACGCTTTTTAGCCAACTCAAGTTCATTCACATACATATTATATTTAGCTGCTACTTCTGCTGGTGTATCACCAATAGAAATTGGTTCATTAACCTTTGGTTTTTTGGGTGCTGCAACTGTATCGCCAATATCAATTGGTTCAATGTTGTTGTTGCCGTTATAAGTTGACATTATATTTTGTTTACGATTTATTGCTGCGTTTTTTAGCATACTAAGCACATTAACTTTTGGTTTTATATTCTTTACTTTCACTCCTTCTTGCTGCTGCTCTACGGTTTCCAATTTATTCAACTTTTCCAAATTTTCAATTTTTCCTATATTCATAAATAAATAAATAAAAAATAAATAAAATTAAATGAAATTCATGTGAAAATTTGTTTATACAATTTAGAAAATAATTTTACTTTTTTTGTGTTGCAGAGTCTGTTCATTCTTTTCGGAGATCTTGGCAAACATATTTTTAATGACATTTTCCTTTTTTATATCAACAATTTCTTCCAGCTTACTAAGATGTATTCCAATGCCACGTAAATCACTTGGCGGATAATTTGTTTCATTCATTAAATTTAATACTTCGCATGCTATGATATCGATATCATCTGTGCTTTGTTTTAATTGTTTTGTTCTTGTCTGTATATCACAGACACCGTGTCCCATATATTTGGATGTTTCTATAGGCGCATCAGGTGCACGCACCATAAGTTTTAATGTTATTGTTTTAGCTTTACGCTTAATTTCCAATAGGCGAGCATGCACCTCACCGCTAAGTTGGTCCAGAAATTTGACAAGTTGTTCATGCTTGGTAAAGCGAATGCCATAATTGATCTCAGCTGAGACAGATTTACGTTGCTGTAGGTGGTAGAATATAATGTTGAGAGTTTTCCCAGATGTTTGTCTAACTGTCAAAACTTACCTGCTCATAGTTTAATGGACGTGGATCAATGCCACGACAATTTTGATATAATGTTTGTGCCATTTTCTTGCCCAACATCATTTCAAGACGCACCAATGTTGCCTCCTGCAGATCACCACATGTTTTATACCCGGCCATATTTAACTTGTGGGCTATGCTGTTGCCAACACCAGGTAATGCATCCATGGGCAAGTCCTTCATGTAAGCTGCTGCCTCCACAGATTCTAGCAAATGTTGTCCATTTGGTTTGGCAAATTTAGTAGCCATGCGTGCCAAGAGTCTATCAATAGCATTAACATTAAATTTTTTGCAGTTGCAGGAACTTGAAACTTACTTGTTTTCTCCTACGCCCGCTGAGCAGGGACAATTGGTTTTAGCATGCACTTCATTGCGTAAATACCTCACAAAATCCATGATATCAATGTTCATCTCGGCAATCAGTTCGGTGAGCTCAACAAACATTTCATCACAGCTAACAGCCTCAATATTAAGTGTATACTGTGCTACAGTATCATATAAAGCATAGGCAACCTGTAAGCCAAGCGTGAATCTTAAGAAGATTAGCTAACATTTTCATTCAACAACTTACCTCACGATAATCATCAAAATCATAGGGTATAGTCTTTAGCTCGGGACACAATTTAAGTGCTTGGCCAACGAACATGCCATTTCGTATGCCCTTGGCACGTGCCTCATAGCTGCACGAGGCAATCTCAGACAGTGAACTCTTCTTCTCAAAACCATTGCGCACCTTATCGGCACGTATATTGTCATGCAATTGTTGCTCAAAACGTTGAGCGAATAGCTCTTGTTCCACTTGACGATCAGCTTGTGGATGCACTGGCACATCTGTTGCACTACTGCCGCCCTTGGAATGTGTCACAGCCACGGGTTGACCACGCAGCTCAGGATGTTTACGCAGGCCAACGGAAACAAAGAAACAATCCATATCAATATGCATAACATAACGTTTACGTTCGTTGCTTGTGATTGTGTAATTCCTCTCCAGCTGTAGACGCATTTCATTGCGTTTATCAAATGATGCAATGCCAGCTTTGCGTAGATCACAGACATATTGCTTGAAACCAGCTCCAAGTGTAGCAATATGATGTAAACGTGAATTCTTATAGAACTCTTCAAGAAATGCCGGATCTACCGCTGTCTTGGCGCTATTTCCCTTACTGGTCGTTGCCGACAGATTTGTTATCTTGTTTGTGCTTTTATCTAGTGAAAGGACAACAGAATTCTGCAACTCTTGGAGTATGCCACCTAGTTGATTCTCAAGTTCTTCATTATTCTTGATGTTGCTGTTATACTTGATGTGGCTGTGAGCTTCGATAGCTTCAAATTTTTTCTGTACAATGGAATCGTTTTTGCTCTTTGCCTTGCCAAAATTTAAACTTGGCTGCGTTGTCTTCTGATTGGTATACAATAGATATGGCTTATAGTCCAGCACACGATTCTCTTTAACACAGTCGACAACCCATTGTGCGCTAATTATTTTGCTAGTGTTCATATTGCGCACTTTGACATCTGGTAAATTTGATGCAATGATGAAATTCGTATGCGGTCGCTCATAATGATGAAATGTACCGCCATGTACCATCATAATACGTTTTAATTCATCAGCTGATGGATTTACACGACCATTAACGAAAATTGAAATGCCGCCAAATAAATTTGATTTACGAAATGGATCACTGGCCGCCGCGAATTGTTCCTCAAGTTTTGATTTCTTAGCCTCAAAGTAGCCGCCCTGCAATTAATACAGTTATTATTGTTATTTCTTATTGTTATATATTTACAGTTTCATTTACCCAATCACCAAAACCATTATCTTCGTCGCGTGACATTTTGACACACGATTTACAGCAACTTCTTAGCTATTTAAAATTGCATATAAATTGCTGTATGCACGATTAACGATAGTCATGTAGCTATCGATATTAATAATGCAACACTGCAAATTGCCATTCACATTGCGCAGTGTTGAATATGCAGCTATATATATTAAGTGTTGGTTATCAGCAATTTTAGTTGTTTTCTTAACGCTGATTAGTAAAATTCACATAATGTGGAATTATGGTCAAAATCAAATGAAACAAGGTGGACCAGGACCAGGACCTGGTGGAGGTGTTGGCGGTGGACCAAATATGATGCCAATGGGCGGCTTTATGCAGGGTGGCCCAGGCATGCATGTATCGCCACAGCAGCAACAGCAACATCAAATGAATATTATGGGTGCCGGTGGTGGTGGACCAGGCGGACCTGGTGTTGGTATGCAAATGAATCCAAATGCTGTTCCTGGTGGTGGACCAGCTGGTCTAATGCAAGGTATGGGCATGTCGCCACAACATCAAATGCAACAGCAGCAACAACAACAACAACAACAACAAATGATGCAAGCCGGCGTTGGGATGCCAATGTCAAATATGCCCCAGCAACAACAAATGATGGGAGCACAGCAAGGTGTAGGTGTTGCCGGCATGGCTCCACAACAACAGCAGCAACATCAGCAGCAGCAACAACAACAACAGCAGCAGCAGCAACAACAACAGCAGCAGCAGCAACAACACACAGCAACAACCGCCACAGCAGCAACAGCAACAACAACAACAACAGCAGCAACATAATGCAGCAGCAAATGCTGCCGGCGCTGGTGGCGGTAACAATATGTTAGCAATATCACAGCCAAATACACATAAGGAAATCAACATTGTGCAGTTATCACGACTGGGTCAGGAGACAGTACAAGATATTGCATCAAGATTTCAAGAAGTATTCTCAGCGCTAAAGAATATACAGCCGACATCACATCGTGATAATAATACGGAGAAAAAAGTACAAGAATATTTTCGTACAATACGTTTGCTGTTTAAGCGTGTACGCATCATCTATGAGAAATGTAATGATGCTGGCATGGATTATATGAATGCTGAAAGTTTAATACCATATAAAGATGAACCAGATCCACGCATTGAACCCTCACAATGTGATGAATATCGTAAAGTTTTGCAAGAGAATCAAGAATTAATTGAAACCGTTAAACTGAAAAATCGACAATTACGTGAGATAATTGATAGAACACGTATTATTATCTGGGAAATTAATACAATGCTTGCAATGCGTCGATCATAGTTTAAGTTTAAAAAATACTTTAAATTTTAATATTTGCATGCATATAAGAAACAATAAGTAGAAAGAGAAATTTAAATTCCACTTTAAGTTGCTTTACAACACTGTGCATGTATAATTTCAGTGTTGAAAAGAAGAAGATACAACCAGTTTGTGTTTTGTTGGACGAAGACGTCGTTTCACTTTCTCATTGCTGTAAAAAAAAAAACACTCAAAAAAAAATAAAGCCAAAACTATATAAAGAAAAACTTTATTTCCATATAATTTTTAAAGAAAAGAGCATAAAATAAAAATAATTGCAAAATGGCGAAAATGGCATTTCAGCATCAGGCCGGCACGGCTATGGAATGTTTAAGCGTAAGTTTTAAATATACACACACACACACACACGCACGCAACAGAGAGAAAGATATACAGGCACCTATGCGCACACATATACACAACATATGCATACATATAGGGTACCACAGGTACATATACCTGTAGTACGGGCGGTGGCTTATAACCCTTTTAAAGCTGCTTTACCAAGATTGCAGCGCTATAAATTATTGCCTTCAACTTGTGGAAATTAATAGAAAAACAGACAACGCGCTTGCTATTGTTTGTTATACCCGGTACCCATACTGACTTTGTGACACCAGCAAATGTATGTAACGCCCATAGGGAGGCGTGGCCGATCCCATAAAGTATATATATTCTTGCTCAGCAACAACAGCTGAATCTATTGAATTAATTGCTTCAATACAGTTTTTTTTGCATACCGGGTATTATATAGTCGAACACACTTGACTTTCGTATTTTACTTTCACTAACATGTATTTACTTCATAGATTCCCATAACACTGCATAAGGAAAAGGACTATGATCAAGAAGGCAGAGAAATACTCAAATGTGGCTTTAAAATTGGCGGTGGCATTGATCAAGATTATAAAAAGAGCCCACAAGGCTATACGGATTATGTATGTACCGACTGTATATCTATATTTAATATTAATATTAATTTTTTTTAAAAAAATTTTAATAATATTTAAGGGCATCTATGTAACGGAAGTGCACGAGGGCAGCCCAGCAGCACGTGCTGGTCTACGCATACATGATAAAATATTACAATGCAATGGTTATGATTTTACAATGGTTACGCATAAAAAAGCTGTTAGCTATATACGAAAGAATCCAATACTTAATATGCTAGTAGCACGCAAAGGTGTTACATCAACATAAAGTTATGGGGAAAACTAATGAAATAACTAAAAACTATATATAAATGGAGTATACTATATATATATAGCATCTAATTACTTAATTGCCTCTTTGTTGCTAAGGATCTCTGAACTAGCGTCTCTATGGGAAACTATCCGAATACTTATTTATATATATATATATATATATATATATAAACAGCATACATCATCTATATACACATGCAGATATATATATATATATATATTTAGCCTAACATTATGCATTAACATATCGCGCACCAATACATATATAACAAGTAAGAAAGAAAGCTATAGTCGAGTCTGCTCGACTATATGATAAACCCGGTACCCTAGAAACATTAAAAGTTTTATAACTTTCATGTTTATTATCCGATCTGCATCAAATTCGCAGAGTTCTATACTAGCTCATATTATAAGTGCTCCAAAATTAAGACATGTAACTTTAATTTTTCTGCCTGTAGTGCATTGATTTCTAAGATTTTTAGCGATTTCTGGTGGCCATGGGGACGAGGCAAAAATCCAAAAAAAATTAGATATTCCTACAACTAATACAAGAAGTTTGAAAAAAAAAAAAATAAAGTTCTAGCTCTTATAGTCTCCGAAATCTAGTTGACGGAGCGATGCTGAGAAAGAATATATATATTTACTGGGCGTTCTTATGAGCGTTACATACATTTGTTAGTATTACAAAGCCAATATGCCCTTAATACCCTCTGGATCAATTATTAGTATACTATGGGGGTACCGGGTATTAAAAAAAACTAGTAGTAGAAAGTAGTAGTAAATGGAAGTAATGGCTTCATGTTAATTTTTGATTTAGTTAAACTTGGTTTAAGCTATAGGTTGTTATACTATATATTATACATATATGTATCTTTAACTGTTCAACACTTGTTGTATGCATACCAAGAAATAACTCAAAAACAAGAATTTTGCCAAAATCCTGTAACAAAAAATGAATTTTTAAGATGTAATGCAAAATATTTGCCAAAATCTGTCACAAAGCGCACACATCAAAAAAAAAAACAAAAAGTTTTTTTTATTGAATCTCAACTACAACTAAAAAATCAAATTTAATATTAAAAAAAAAAGAAAAAAAACAACAGCTAAAATGATTTTTGTACTTTTATAACAGACACACACACACACATATAGTAGTGTCTGTGTGTGTGTTAGCAATGTTTATACTCGAATACAATCAGCAGCATTCCAAAAAAAAAAAAAAAAACTAAAAGAAAAAAAAAATTGTTAACTAAAAAAAAAATAAAACTAAATAGTAATTGTGATAAAAAAAAAAATGCCGTTGCCTGTGCAGATGTGTGTTTTTTTTTTTTAAATATATAAATACATGAATTTTTTTTTTAAGTATTTTTTAAAAAAAAAAGGAAATGATTTTTTAAATGTTAAATTGCATTGAAATAAATGTTTTGCCTCTATAACAGAAAAAAAAATGCATAAATTTTTATTAGTTTATTTTTTGTTTACTGTTGATATTGCAGTTACCTTCACAACGACCTTGAGCTTGTGTAATGTGTAATTTGCTGATTAAAAAAATATTAATAAGAATGTTATAGTTGCATATGCTCAACTGTTTGATACCCGGTACTGAAAAAAAAACATTTCAAGCTGCCTAAGTTCGAAGTTCCAATCGAGCTTTCGACTGCTGCTGCAGCTGAGCAAGATTTAATATACTTTGGGGCGTCGATCATGCTTGCTCAGTATACCCCATGTTTAGCGGCTATAGAAATCGAAAAATAATACTAGAAAATTGTCAAATTGCAATTGATTGTTGTTGCCTGTTTTTTTTATTATTTATTATTATTTTTATTATTACAAAGTACTTTGGATTCACATACAATATATAAACGAACAACACATAAATTAAATTTTCTTTCTTTCTCACAATTTTTTTTTTTTTTGCACATTAAATTTGACAAAAAATAAAAAAAAAACAAATGATGTAAAATAACTAACTAGTTTTTTTGCGCCAAGCATTTAGCTAAATTATAAATACAAATAAAAATTTGTTAACTGACAATTTGAATGTATTGAAGAGAAGGAACTTGCTGCAGCAGCAGCAGCAATAATTGAAGACATGTAAAAAGTTTTGCTTTTGCCATGCAAAATATGGCAAGATTATAGTTAGACCTAGCGCATATGTACCATATAATTTATTTATTTATTCGCATAACCATTTGGATTTTGACTTTGCCAACGCCACGTATCTTCACACATTTTATCAATGCCACGCGTTGCCTTCCAGCCAAGTTTTTGTTCTGCCAATTTAGCATCCGCATAACATGTAGCCACATCACCAGAACGACGATCAACCAAATCATAGTTTACTTTCTTACCGGATGCATTTTCAAAGGCTTTCACCAATTCCAGCACTGAGCAACCGACACCAGTTCCCAAATTATAAGCAAAGAAACCAGTTTCCGCAATATTACGTAATTTATCCAAAGCCTTGACATGACCTTCGGCCAAGTCAACAATATGTATATAATCACGTACACCGGTGCCATCCTTGGTGGGAAAATCACTGCCATAGACACTAAGTTTGGGGCGACGTCCAACTGCCACCTGGGCAATGTATGGCATTAGATTATTAGGTTCACCATTGGGATCCTCACCAATGCGTCCGCTTATATGCGCACCCACAGGATTAAAGTAACGCAGCGATACTACGGCCCAGCGCTAGAGAGAGATAAGAGTATATTAATTTTATGAGCTTCACAACAAGTTGCAACAAGTTACCTTATCGGATTTACATAGATCCTTGAGAATTTCTTCTGTAAAATATTTGGTTTTACCATATGGCGATGTACAATTACCAGTGGGATGCTCCTCAGTGACGGGTAAAAATTTTGGTTCACCATAAACCGTTGCGCTGGAACTGTAAACAAACTTGAAGACATTATTATCAGCCATGGCCTCCAGCAATACATTGGTGCCCGTCATATTATTATGATAGTATTGCAAGGGAATGCGACAGGATTCACCAACAGCCTTTAAAGCAGCAAAGTGTGCAACCATATCAATTTTGTGCTGTAAAAGAAATTTTGGAGATTGAAGTGGGATTAGTTGAAGTCATGATAGAGCAGCTAAGGTTTAGGAATTTCAGAAGTTCCACGTTTAGTCAGAGATGAGCTTTGAAGGGAGATGATGTCTTTGAGTCAGGGTTCTACTCTTAGGAGTAGGATGATAGCTGAGGTTTAGGAATTTCAGGAGTTCTACGCTCAGTCAGTGATGAGCTCTGAAGAGAGATGAAATCCTTGAGTCAGGGTTCTACTCTTAGGAGTTGAAGCAATGCTAGAGCAGCTGAGGTTTAGGAATTTCAGGAGTTCTACGCTCTGTCAGTGATGAGTTCTGAAGAGAGATGATGTCCTTGAGTCAGGGTTCTACTCTTAGTCTGGAATAAGCTCTATAGAAATGAGATTGTTGATCAAAGTTGAGCTCTTTGGGTGTTATCTCAGTCCATGACCGCTGGCGCAATCCTCTCAAAAGCTTTAAGCACTACAAAGTATTGATGAAAAAGTAAACAAACAAGAAGAAGAAGAACAATAACAATCAAAACTTGTTGCTATGCAGCGTGTCGAGTGCAACGTCAATGTTGACAATACGTTGTATTGATGCCAACACACCAAAGTTATGTGACCGAGGTCACGTCATGCGCTGTGCTGTTTGGGGTAGGGGAACAAAGCGTCGGAAATGCTCGACACTTGAGTAAACAAACAAAGAAGAAAAAAAAAAAAAAACGCGCATTTTGCTGATAGCGACAAACACAATGAAGATAAGCAGCAAAGATGATGGAATACTTCCATGTGGCATATATATATCCATTTTGATATTTGCTGACGTGCCACTGCAACTACTACTACTACTACTAACCTCTTGGAATACTGAACGAACTTGTTCCCGATCCGTTATATCCACACGATAGAAATTTACTTTTTTGCCGGTTATTTCCTGTACGCGACTTAATGCCTCTGGTAATTTGGATGCGCCACCACTATAAGCATTACATAAATTATCCACACAGATGACATTATAGCCAGCATTTAACATTTCCAGTACGGTATGTGAACCAATATAACCAGCACCGCCAGTAACCAAAACCGTTGGTGGTGCCATTATTATTATATATTGTCAAGAATTTATGTTGAATTTATGAACCTTACGCTTTGAGGTAGCGTTAACAACTGTTTGATCGTCTGCAGCTGAAAAGTGAAAATTGGGTTAAATTCAAGCGAAATTCTTATTGACGTCAACAAAAAAAAAAATAAAAATTATACACACACACACACACACATACATACATGCATATAGAATTATTTGCTGATATGGGCAGAATATTCTTAACGGTGCTTTTGCCAACGTGTATGTGTGTGTGTGTGCGTGTGTTTCTAGGCACGCGCGTATGCATGTGCTTATGTGTGTGTGTGTGTGTGTGCTAGTCACCTTCTCAGTACGCAATAATTACTTTGATTACGTGTTGTTGCTGTAGCTGATTCACAAAAATTTATTGGCGCTGCTTTTTAAGACTTTTGTTTATGGGCAGTGCTTATGCGGCTACCCTTGAAATCGTTTGTATTTTTGTTTTGTTTAAATACACAAACACAGAGACACAGCGCACGCATGGGCTCAGTCTGCAACTTGTCGTAGCTTTTTAAACTGAAGCTGGTTAAAGATCGCTGACCTCTCGCTCTCTCTCTGTCGGCACTCAATATCTCTCGTTCTCTCTTGCTGCGTGCGCTTCTTCAGTATTTTTTTTGCTGCTTGATGTTTGCTGTTGTTACGTGTGATTATCGTAACTTGTTTCTTGCACTTCGTTCGTTGGGTTCATTCATACATTTATTTTGCGGCACTTGTCGATTTATTTGTACGTCTGTTTTGCTGGGCAGTTAGCTCTCAACTGATGATTCTGATTGTTGTGTTCAGCGCTTTTACACTACTACATGTGTGTTATATGCCTTTGCTTATCAATATCAATGCGCCTTTTATCAATGTCGTTGCGGTCGTTTTTGGCTAGCTAGCTCTAGCTCTAGCTGCAACTGATTGTTGCGAGCATAGTTCATTTATTATTATGTTGTTGCACTATGTACATTTCTTATCAATTCACAGGAAGTGTAGGCACTAATTGATGCTACCTGCTGCTGCTCTCTCTCTGTCTTATTATCAGCAAACAAAGTAAACAATTCTAAAATTGGCGTTGCCAGACACCTGCCAGCACTAAGAATAGCCTTACGATAAGCTATCGATAAATGAGCGATAAGTGCGATATACATTATTTAGCTACGCAGGCAGACAACGAGTAAAAGAAAAAGAAAATATGTATTAAGATTTGTTTATTTTATTTAATTAAATATTTGAAATTAGTCAACAATTAGTCACGCCACTGCACAAAAACAAAAAAAAAATGGCATCTGCAACGGTAAGAAATGTATGTATGCCACAACTAACAAGAAAAACGCTGCAGTTTGGTCACCTACTGCCATCAAAATACCACAAAAAAAAAAATCGACAATGCAAAAGCTAACAAAAAAAAAAAAGAAGCGCAATCCGTAGAATTGATTCAGCTGTAATTGTTTACTAAAATAAATTTATTGTACAGGTGCCACTACTTGACGATGATACGATACCCTTTGGTGAGGAAGATGAGATGCGTGATCCAAGTGTTGCCCAGCAGAAATACACGTAAGCAATGAGACTATAAAAAAATTTGTGTCTATGTGTTTGTGTGTTTGATTTTTTATTTATTTTATTTTATGTTTTTTATCTATTATCAGGCATCCGTATGTGACTTTCTTTCATCTGTTCTTTCGCTGTTCCTCGATTGTTATGTACATTTTCTGCGGTTGGTTCAGCAATTCCTTCATCACCAGCTTTGTATTTGTCGTGTTATTTCTTTCCGCCGATTTCTGGACAGTAAAGAATATTTCTGGACGTCTGCTTGTCGGGCTACGCTGGTGGAATTATGTCGATGATGATGGCAAATCACATTGGGTTTTCGAATCAAAGAACGTAAGTAATAGCACAAAAAATAATCAATAATAATTAGCAAAAAAAAAAAACTTGACAATTTTAACATAGTCTTCATCCTATCAGGGTCGCGTTAATAAGCATGAACAGCGTATATTCTGGCTTGGATTAATATTGTGCCCACTGTTTTGGGGTCTGTTCTTTTTGGTTGCACTCTTTGGATTAAAGTTTAAATGGCTGCTGTTGGTAATGATTGCCATTACGTTAAATGGTGCGAATCTTTATGGTTATATCAAGTGTAACTATGGAGCTAGCAAGGATTTAAATAGCGCCGCAACAGATTTTGTGAAGACACAACTCTTTAAGAATGCTGTCGATATGATGACCAAGCAGAATTCAGCAGCGCCACCGACTAATGTGCGTCCCACCGGCGTTGTTTAAATATGAATGCTCGCACAGACGACTTGCCAATCAAATTTATATGCGGCGCATTCCAAAGAGTATTTAGAATAGATTGTCAAAAATAATTTATAGTTGTGTGCTCGTTTTTCACTGTATCATATGTAAAACTTAATTTAGATTTAATTTTTTTCTTATAATTACATTTGCTTTGCATCAAGTAAATACATATGTATGTACTGAATTCTAAAATAAAAGTTGCATTTATTTATTATAATAAAGTACCAAGTGCACATTGATAATAAAACTGCAATACAAAATATTTGAACGAGCTGGCAACGCCAAAAAATTATGGTCAGCCTAATTTTCATACGTCTGGCAGCCAATACTCCAAATACAACTCTGTGCTATACATTATCGATTATTTCATCGACGTAAGAGGTACATCACTTATTCTGTTCACAGTCGAAAAATTTTCTTTCGTCTACGGCTTGTTCTTAACAATTGTGAAAATTAATTTTGAAAAGAAAAAAAAGTAAAATAGTAAGCTAAGTCATTGAATAAACGTTTAGTAGTTGAAAAATTATACGCCAGTGCTAATTTCTGCATCGAACAGAAGGTAAGTGCAGTGAAAATGCCTAGTAATTCATATCGCGTAATGTAGATGCTTGCATATACAATATCGATTTTTGTGCCGCTTGGCCGCCGGCACTCGGCTGAAAACAGGGTGCATCAAGTACTAAGCACGCGCGATAAACATACGATATTAAAAAAGAAAAAAAAAAATTCATTTTTGTGTTGTTCATTGTTTCTATAGCAAAATGCGTGGACGCGGTGGCTATATTCCACGTGGTGGCGGCACAATGCGCGGCGGTGGCAACTACTACAACAATCGCAATTCTAGCAATTACGTGAATACACGTACTCAAGGAAATTATCGTCCCAATGGTGGACGCTATGAGAACAATTATCATCACCATAATAATCGTTACAGTGGTGGCAATTCTAGCAATGACCATTACGATAATCGCAATCGCGACAAATTTAATCATCATAATTCTAGCACCGGTGGACGCTATGAATCCAGTTCTAGCCATAAGCGAAGTTATGTGAGTAAATTTATTAATATTGTTTTTTTTTTTGACATATGATTAATAAATATTTGGTGACTGTATACTTTTCCCGCAGGATACATCACGTGATCGCAGCGATGATCGTAAACGCCCCCGTCAAGACGTAAGTTTAATTTTAAATTAACCAAACAAAAAAAAAAAAAAAATTAAAAAGGAAAAGAAGAAAAAGAAAAGTTTTCAGGTTTTCTAAAGTTGAATTTTAAGAACTAAGAACTATATATACATATATAACAGTGGATTATTTGTCTGTGTAATTTTAATGAGTTTCCAAATATTTATAGCACTATTTTTGAAGGTTTAAACGCCGGATTCTAGAGCGTAAATGGAAATGCAATCAAAGTAATGTCAGAAATATGGACACTTTGATTATGCAAGAGAATCAATTTATATATATAGCAAAAGCGATAATAGCAGAAGCTAAATAAACGCATATGGCAATGATTTTGCCACTGCAATATACAAAATCAAAATAATATATATATATACATAATGTTGTATATATATGAAGATAGATTGAGATCTTGAAATATCCAGAACATGATTGAAATAATATTGTGTATCTATATCCCATATATATATATATATCTTATTAATGTCTGTATAATAAACAGATAATTTCTTCCTTTCGACAACAGATGTCTATATCTCAAAATAGAAAAGCATCTAGGATAATATATATACTATATATACAAATGCATATGTAGATAATATGTATATTTCTATAAATCAAATCAATCTAAATAGCTAAAAAATCTATATATATATATTCTATATATATGAGTATCTAAGGTTTGTTCATCATGCTACTACTACTACTACCTACTACTACTACTACTACTACTACACACACTTGCTCCAGGATAACCGATATTCTTGCATTTTGAGATAACCCTGTTAATCTAAGATAACTACTATATCTATATATATAGGAAATTCTTTATCATCCACCAAAAAAAAAAAAATGATTATACCTATGTATATATAAATAATTATTATTCTATATTGAAATCAATATTATATATATATATATTTTGTATATATATATTCTGAAATATATATATATACATATATGTATCTTACAAAAAAAAAAATCTATGTATTCGAATATCAAATCAAAAACATAAAATACCAAAAAAACAAAAAAAAAACAATGCTCCTCTACACTCCTTCCTACTCATCAATCGTCATAGGATTATCGTCGTACGTCCTCGTCAAATGATCACAACGATCGCCCATCATCATCATCGCAGAATATGGGCTCATCATCGTCCAGTTATCATCAACGTAGCAGCACCAGTGGCGGCGGCGGCGGCGGTGGTGGTGGTGGCGGTGGCAGTGGTGGTGGTGCTGGCGGTAGCTCAAGCTCATATCGTCCACGAGATGATTCGGGCAGTCAGCGTCATCAACGTGACTCATCGATGGGTCCGCCAAAACGTCCACTATTGCGTAGCGTTGCTGGCACCAGTTATATATCAAGACCACGTGGATCAATGGGAATGCGTGGCGGGATGATACGTAACAACATGCGTGGCGTTGGCACTATGCGGATTGTACGCTCACGCCTCAACGAATCCAATGATATGCGCACAATGCGCCGACAATTGCTCTATGCACAGCAAAAAGATCGTGCACGTCTGCTCAAGATACAACAGCTGAAAAGGTAATTAGAAAAAAAAAACAAATACAAATACAAAAAAAAAAAAAATATCAATGAAAAAAAAATCGTACAAATTATTATATATTATCTATTGCTATAATAACGCTAAGATATAATATTATCGGGTGTAAGGCAAAAAAAAAGTCTGTGAAATACTTGAGAGTCAATGTGCCCGATATATGATAAAGTGCATGATAAAAGTGATAAGAGACAGAAATAATAATGAGACAGTGTGTGAGAGAGAGAGAGAGATAGATTGGGAGAGAGGCAGAGAGAAAAACAGAGAGAGTGAGAGAGAGAGAGGATGATAATAATAATAATCGCAAAAACAAATAATTGCAACATTTGGAAATGTGTATAAAACTAATGATATGATATGATATATGATCTATGAAATTCCAATGCGCCATATGAAAAAAAAGTGTTAAGAACAATAATAATAATAATAAAAATTTCATTGGCTTTAAAAAGTGTTTCATGATATGAAACATCTCTATAGAGATATACAAAAACTATATATATATATCTTCGTAATCCATATAAAAATATTTGTTTGTAGTAGAAAAGAAAAAAAACTATCGCTTATCAAGACCAAGACAATCAACGACACCCAGACACTTATATATTATCGACAAAAATATTAATTTTTTGTTAGTTTACAAAAAAAATAAAAATAAAATATATATATATATAAATATTATTACTATATATAATAATATATATACAACAAATTCACTAATTGCATTTGCGACTTCCCCTTCAACACAAAATAATAAATAAAAAAAAAAAAAACAACTACAACAACACCAATAAAAAAAATAAAAAAAACAAAAAATCAAAAGAAAAAAAAAAATCAAATTCAATTCAAATTCCATGTATAGCTCGTTGCGTCGTCAACGCCAGGCTGGGAATAGCAGCGATAATTCAAGCGATGACAATGATGACTCTGATAACATTGACAAGGATGCCGATAATAGTAACAGTAACAGTAACAGCAACAGCAGCAATAAGAAGAATAACAAGAACAGCAACAAGAAGAACAAAGATGATAATGATAATGGTAATAATAATAATGATGACGATGATAACAACGATAATAAAGATGCCACCGATGGGGAGGAGAAGAAAAGCTCAGGTGAAACAACGAAAAAATCACCAAATCATAAAAAACGTAGCACTAAATCATCGGCAGCTAATGATGATAATAATACTACAACTACTACTACTAGTGGTGGTAGTGGAAAATCATCAAATGTTGATGATAAACTTAATAAAGATGAGCATGATGATGAACTCGATCATCATGATGATACACAAAAGACAACGAAAGATTCAACAACTACTAGTGGTGGTGGTGGCGGTGGCGGATCACATGATGATCATGATCACAAATCCAAAGATGATACTGATGATATTGATAAACCAAAAGAGAAATCATCAAATAAATCATCATCAGGTGGTGGTAATGCTGAAAAATCATCAGGTAAGAAAAAAGATAAAGATGTTGGTGATGATAATAATAAGGAGACAACAAAATCATCTAAATCAAAATCAACATCATCATCGAGTAAAAAGGAGCGTTCGTCACGCAAAGATAAAGACGATACCGATGATGAACGCAAAGAGCGACGTACATCATCGCGTCATGATCGTGACGATGATCATAGTTTGCGTAAGCGAACATTCATTAAATTGATATGTGTACATTGTCGCATCAAATGTGTAACATTTAAGGTAAGTTCTAAATTTTTGTTACTCTCAATTCTTAATCTTATATATATATTAATTTGTATTTTAATATTTTCTAGGAATATCATTATCATTTAAATTCACGCATACATAAAACATCGATGCGTACTGTGGCATTACGTCAACGTGCTGATTTACAACGTATGCGTGCACGTCAACGTACAACACAACGTGAAATTGAAGAGAATAGCAAGGAAGAATATGAATCACGTTATTGTCGTCTTTGCCGTTTGGCATATCGTCAGCCAAAAAATATGCATCAGGCATCGGAGCATCATAAGACTATTAAAAAGTTCCTTATGCCATATTGTGGCTCATGTCATCTTGCCTTTAAAAATGCCATGCTCTATGAAAATCATCGTTGCTCATTGGAACATATTAGAGTAAGTATCACTCTATATATATATATATTTATCTATATTTATTATATATTTTATATTATTACAGAATAAAGCACGTAATGATGAATCTGGCTCTGAGGATAGTGTTGATGAGCGTGAAATTGATTTAAATAAATTTTTAACTGTCGATTCGGTTGGTGAAATTGATGATGATGTTATGGATGCTGATGTTGATGCCATGCTGCTTGAAGCTGAAACTGCACAAAAGAGTACAGATGAAGAGATACGTAAACGTGGATTATATGGTTCTGATTTTATTAAACCCGTTGAAGCATTCTATTGTGAATTATGTAATCATTATTCACCTAAATTGGGTGATGATACTTTAGAGATTTATGCTAAAAAACATTGTCTACAACATTCGCATATTAAACATTATTTGCGTCATAAAGAGGAAACTGATAAGAAAAATAAATCTGATGCTGGTGAAGATGATGATGATGATGATGACGATGATGATGATGATGATGATGATGATGATGTATTGAATGCTAATAATGAGAATGCAAGATCAACAAAAACAACAACAGTAACAACAAAATTGCCAAAAGATACTGACGAAGCAGAAGCTGAAGAAGATCTTGATATGAATGCTAAACATATTGATGATGATGATGATGATGATGATGATCATGATCATGATGATGATGAAGAGCACTATGATGATGAGCATGAACATGAACAAGAAAAAGAAGAAGGAGCAACAACACATGATGAAAAATTATGGGAAGAAGTTGATAAAGATCTTGGTGATCTATTGGCTGAAGATACGCTTGGACATGGCGAAGAAGATGAAGATGAATCAGTTCTCAATATTGATATCGAAAGGTGATTTTGGCATTAAACAAAAAAAAATCTAAACCAAAATTTAACTAAAAAAAAAAAAAAATTACAAAAAAATAAAAAAAAATAGAAAATAAAATGATAATTTAACTTATGTGACCTGTGTTCGTTCCGACTATTTTTGCAGTGAGAAAAATAAAGCCAAGGATGTAAAAGATGATGGCGATGATAATAAGGATACAGCAAAAATATCATCAACTAATAAATCGCCAGATAAAAAGAATGTTGTTACAGAAAAAACAACAACTGCAGCAGCAGCAGCAGCAGATACAGATGGAGAAGCTAATCAAGAGCAAGTGTCAGCAAAGAAAGCGACCTCGAAAACAGCAGCAACAGCAACAGCAGCCGGAACCAAGGCCAATCGACCAGGGCCAGCATCAACAAAACGTCAAGTTTTGGTCAATTTAAAACGCACTTCAGCTGCAGCCATCAAGGCGGCAACCAAGACGTCAAGCGACTCCAACAAATGAGAGACGCCAAACGTAAAGCCATTGTCTCCCATTCACAAACAACAACAACAACAAACAAGAAAAACATAATCACACACAAACACACACACACACACACATAGACAGACACATTCATATATACACAAAAAAAAAGAAGAAAATACATATAAAAATTGAAACTGCAACTTTGGCAACAACATCAGCAATGGCAACAATTGAATATTTATTGTTGCTATTGTTGTTGTTGTAGTTTGTGTTGTTGCTGTATTGTCTGCTGCAGCAACAACTAGAAGAAAAGAAAAACAAAAATAAATATTAAAAAAAAAGAAAAAACATTTAAATATGCAACTTTTACATATGAGATATACTACGAGTATTATGACTATGTGCAACAATAACAATAACAACAATAACAACACACTGTGAGCGCGCGCCAGTTATGTTTAATAAACTTTTAGACTTTAAATCAACTAAAAGCTAAATATTGAACCCCAGTACTAAGCATATTAAGCGCACCTGTGCAGCATTTTATTTTTCATTTATTTATTATTTTTTTTTTTTTTTGCCTTTCTAAACTTGAAAGCTAAACAATAAAACTGCTGGGCAATGGGCGTGGCATGATAAAGTTGAGTGCTTGTGCTAAAGGGAGAGCAAGAGAAATGGCAGCGCTATTTAATTTGTGATGAAGTGGAGGAGACTCGTTGCCGCCACTGCCACTACTGCCGCCTCTTATCGGATGTATTTATTAACCTTGGGAGACTGATCTGTCTCTGTGGCATTGACGTTGTGGCGGCGCTATGCTTGCTCTGCATTTCGTGCCATTTTATTTCCGTTCAAAAGCAGACAATGTCTTTCTCCTCTATATATGTATTGTGGCAACAACAACAACTAAATGTGGAAAGGAAAAACATTTCATAATTTTTCGCCAAATTAACTTTCACTGCATGTCACGTAGGATTTTGTGGAATTGTGGAATTGTTGCTGTGGATTTTCGAAATAAAATGAGACGCTCGCTGCTTGCAGATGTTGGCCAAAAAACTCTTTCGATTGTCTGTCTGCCAATCTGTCTGCGTCTGTCTGTGCCACATGCTGTATTATACAATACAATATGCCACTTAATATGCGTTAATATGAAAGAGATGAGCAGCAGGCGCCTTTCTCACATTGCACATTCGAATGATGTAGTCAAAGCTAAAGCTGGCAGCAATATTGCAGCTTGCGTTTCCTTTATGCATTAACTCAACATGTCAGACAATGTCAAGTTTTTGATTTGATTATTACAGCATTTTAATTTTATTTTTTCTTACATCTTGTTGCTGCTGTTGTAAGTGTTACATTGGCAGCGGCTGCTGTTGCTGCTGATTTTGCCTGTTGCTAACTTTTAATCCCTGGCAAACGTTCAGTCGGACGCTTTGTGTAAATTGCACGCTGCTGCTGTTGGTGCTGCTGCAAGCTGTAAGCTGTCGCAAGATTTATGCCTGCATTGTTCTGTGCCACACAAATCCGGTTTTTATTATGTCTTATGCCGGCTCGTTGTTGTAGCTCTTGTTGCTGTTACTTTGAATTTTGTTTTGTTTTTTTTTTTTATTACTATTTTAACATTTAATCTTGCTCTGACTTTAGCTTATTTATTTATGCTGCGGTTTGTAGTTATTTTTTTTTTTTTGGCGCTTCTATTAAGAAATTTTAACGGTTTTTTTTTTGTTGTTGTTTTTGTGGCTTTATCTTCCTGTTATGTGCGACTTGTTTTTGTTTTTGCTTCGCTGCCTTTTTTTTTTGCACTTTGCCACATTTTAAATGCCAAGGTAGACGCTGCTATTTTGTTGCATAGACAAATCAAGTTTGACTGCAACAAACAAAAAAAAAAACATGAAATTGTTTATTTTTTCTGCTTTGCATTATTAGCTGAATTTATTTGCTGTTACCTGTTGGCTGCTCAGTTACGCATTTCATTTACCGTTCGCGCTCTGTTGTGGCCATTGACATTTTTCTATTGCTGTTCCACTAAATCATTTCAAATGTCAGCGTATGCGTGTGACTATCTCTTTATGTGTATGTGTCTCTCTCTCCTTCTCTCTCTGTATATTTGCTTAAAGACATGTGATTATATTTATTGTGTTGCGCGGGTGCGTGCCTAATTTCTGCTATTTAGTTGCAACGCTTTGTCTTTTTTCTTACACATTTTCACATCGTTAAGTCCAATAAGCATGTGTGTGCGTGTGTGCTGTTTCTTTTCTTTCATGTAAAAAACCTTGACACTCAAAATGATGGAATTTGCATAGATTTTTTTTTTGTTGTGAGCCGTGTATACAAAATGATATTTTCGTTGATTTGATTGTACAATCAACAATTTTGTAACGCAAGGTCTTAGGATTTTGTTTTGTGTTTATAGTTATTTTTAGTTAGACATTGTCTTTAACAACTTTAATTAATAATACAAATTAGCCGTTGCTGCTTGTCCAAGGGCCATTTAAATTACAATGGCCGGCAACTTAACAGCTGTTAAGTGTGACATTTGCTAACAAAGAGAAATGATCGATAACGATAAACAGAATATAGTCAATTGTCCTGTGCATTAACATTAACATGTTCTCATTAACATAACATACTAAGGTTCTTATGAAATCCTGTAGATTAACATTGCCATGTTTAAATTAACATAACAAGACACTGTTAATTGCACGTTTTTATAGCAAATGTTAAGCAAAACGAAAGAAAAATAGATTTTATATTGCGAAATTTAACCTTTGACATACATAATGATGCCAGTTTTTTTTTTATGTAAGTATATATACGTCTACAATTTATAATAATAGTTAAATCATAGTATTTAACCATGCCCATTCTTTAAGCTATGCACAATGCTTAACTGTAATGTGTGAATATTTCGCACGACTCTTGTTTTCTTTTTTTTTTTTGGCCAGCCTTGTGGTTGAGTTTCTCTGGCTGACTGATCAACGGGCATTTAAGAGAACTTAATTGTTTGTTACCATGGCCATAAGCTGGAAAAGCCCCTAACACTAATTGGCACACCACACAGGCAACAGATAGACCGCAATAGTTATAGCTACAGCTGCATATTTGCATATACTACACATAATCTATATGTATCTGCTGTTACTGCTGCTGTTGCTGCTGCTGCTACTACTGTAAATAATCGCAAGTTCCGCATCAGTTTCGACTTGGACTTGCATAAAGAAATGAGTCTTGCATAACTTGGCACGCAATTTTCAAAATAATAATAAACAACAACAAGCGCAAAGAGCTGTGAATTTGTATAGCGTATGCTTATTATACCCGGTACCTATAGGCTACAAAGTGTATATTGACTATGAAACCTGTCTATAAAATATATGTAACGCCTATAAGAATATAGGCTAATATAGTTAATTAGTGTGAATTTATTCCCAGATTAACATGTATGTTATGCAATTTTTACCGGGTATCCTGTAGTCGAGCACATCTCAAGTGTAACTTTCTTACGTATATTTGCACTATGTTTGATCTTTGCATAGATATTGCAAGGGCGGTACCGACCGCACATACTCATGCTATATATTTAGTATGTAGGTAGCTCTAATTAAAGCCCAAAATAGCAGGCATTCAGCTGCATCTGGGAAATTAGTAACTCTATATACTTCCATATATATGTATCTATGATTTTTATTTGTCATATTTTTTTTTTTTTTTTGCATGCTTCATTTATTCTTCTCACGCCCAAAATGTAAATGAAGTTGTTTGATGTTAACTTGCGGCAGTGCTAACAGCAAAGTAACAGAATGTTAGTTAGAGAGGAGGAGCGCGGTGAGCAGTGAGATTTTTTTATTTGTTTTATTGCTAATGCTAAACCAAAGACGAGTTTACATGCTTCGCTAGTTGTCGCTGTTGTTGTTGTTGCTGCTGTCGCTGTTGTCGTTTGCTGAGTGTGAAAAATCTTTTTGTTGTTATTATTGTATTATTTTGATTTTTTTCTGTTGTTTATTTTCTTATGATTTTTTTTTCGACATTCAGTCTTGCTAGTAAATGCACTGTGAGAAAAAACTCATTATAAAAAATATAAAAAAAATTAATAAATAAAAAAAAAATAAATTTATTAGAATTTAAGCTTGAACTTATTTTAAGACTGTTTTTTTTTTTTAAATTTAGTTTAAGTTTGACTTGAATTAAGTTTTTAAGTATTTAATATAAATAATTAAATTAATAAAAAATATTTAAAAAATTTAGTTTTTCAATTTTTTAAATAATTTTTTTTACTTAAATTTCGCTCAGTGTAACTTTAGTCAAATAGTTGTGGTCGTCATTCATAACTGCCATTGTCGCAAGTTGCATTGTTTGTGTGGATAACAACAACAACTGATATCACGATGGATGCATGGAAGGGGGAAAAGGGGGGCGTCATAGTGCTGTAAAGGGGCGTGTTAGCTGTCTATTGGTATTTGGGGCTGCATTTTAGTTTTTTTTTTGTCGATTGCAACGCTTTTGCTGTGATTTTACTGTGATTTCTTTCATTAAGTAAGAGATTTCTGTTTGTGTTTTTTTTTATTTGATATTTTTTGATGCCTTTTTGGAATCTTTCAGCGCTACGAATTGTGAAATGTATTTAGTTTTTTTTTTTTTGTATATTTCTTTTCAGCCGATTACATAGCTGCATCGCTGCATTGAGCAATGTGTAATAACTCTCTTTTTTTTTCTATGAATATATAATAATAATGATAATAATGAATATAATAATAATGAATGGATATGCAAGCATAAATTAATAATAATTCAAGTTATTCTGCGCTTTTTCATTTGCTTCATTTGCTTTCCCTGCCGTCGTCTGACATTTAACGGCAGCAATAAATATTATACAAGGTCATAGCAGGCAGCTTTTGAATCTGAGCATCTATATCAATTGTCTGCTGCTCATTATCGTACGCATTAGTTGCTCTTGTTGTTGCTGTTGTTGTTGTTGCGCGTGCCGTGCATAAGACGCATTAAATCAAAACATTAACTTTGACTTGTTGTTGATTTTTTTTAGTGGAGTCGCAGGTGAAAATCAAGCTGCGAAGCGTGCAAACAGCTGAACGCAACATTAATCTACAGCAAAAGCTATGATTATGCGTTTCAAGCTGTAAATGCGCAAGAAATCGATGAAACACTTTGCTGCTGCCATTGCTGCTGCTGGCTATAACCAGGAAAACGCAAATCATATAACAATGCAAGTCAAAAGTCAGCTCACCCAAAAAAATTTCAGTCATGCTCCCAAGGCATAAGACTAGCATAGAGTAGAGCTTAGCTCTTAAATCCTAATGCCAATCGAAATTGTCTATAGTTGACTGGACGCAACGCTCATTAGCAAATTATGCATACAGACAGCTACTATGTCTGTGTGTGTGTGTGTGTGTGTGGCATGCTACAGTTACAGTGGCACATATGTAGGCAAAACCCGGACTTGTAGCCGGACTCCAATATATTGCTAAGATACAAAGTAATAGAAAGATTTTTATTGAGATACAAATTGGTAAGTTTCATTGATGGCAGCACTAGGTAGCGCAAAGCGCGCGCGGTGCAGTGATATAAGTCGCCTACAGCAAGCTGCACGATATTTTGGCTTATAAATGTTTTCCCCGTTGTTATTGTTGCTGTTGTTACGCCCGACTGATTCTGTGCGCCATTAAAGTCAATATTAATTGTATTTAAATGTGATGAGGTAACAACAAAGACATTAACCATAACAACTACAACAACAACAACAACAATAAACATAAACAAACAACATAAATTTTAGAATGCGCAATTAAATTATACAAAAAAATAAAAATAAAAACAAGAAAAAAAAACTGAAACTGAAACTTTATTTATGACATTTAATGATTAATGTTTATTTTTATTTATTTTTTTTTTTGTCTTTTGAGTTTAAGTGAAATATGTTTTTAAGTTTTAAATATATGTGGGAATATTTTATTTCAGCTAATGATTTGCGCTGCAAATCTGATTTTGTACTTAGCTTAAATCTTAAGCTAAAAAAAATAAAACTCTTTAAAGTATGCAATAAAAAAATAGTATTATTACTAATTAAAGTTAAAAACAAAAAAAAAATAAAAAAAAACATAAAAAAGACTTAAAAACAAAAGCTTAAAAGAGAGAAAATAAAAATAAATTCAATTTAGTTAATTAAAAAAATGCATAAAAATATTAAGACAAAAATATAAAGAAAATTATTTTAAAAAAATGTAAAAAAAAATAAAAAATAATTTAATTAAAAACTATAAATTTAAAAAATAAAATAAATCAGTTAATAATTATATTAAAAAAAAATATTATAAGTTTAAACAAAACTTTAAAATAAATCAATAAAAATTGAATAAGAAAAAGAAACCATATTATAAAATATAAAAAAAATATATAAAATATATATATAAAAAAAATTGAAAATTATTAAAAATAATATAAAAAAAAAATAATTTAATTAAAAATTATAAATTTAAAAAATAAAAATAAAATAAATCAGTTAATAATTATATTTAAAAAAAAAAAACATTTTTAATTTAAGCAAAAATATAAAATAAATAAAAAATAAAAATTTAATGAAAGAAAGAAACCACATTGTAAAATATCAAAAAAGTATAAGAAATAATTCCTTAACAATTAAAAAAAAAACAAAACTCATATTTAAAGTATGCATTATTTGATTAATTTATAAATAAATATAAAAATATTAATAAATTAAAAAATATTTTAAAATGTAAGCTTAAAAATAAAATAAATTAAAAATAAATAAAAATTATTTTTAATAAAGCTTTATAAATATTTATAAATTTATAACAAATAAAATTTATATACAATAAAAAAATAGAAAAAAATTGATCAAAAATTCAAATTAAAAAATAAAAATAATGAAATTGTTTTTATAATATTTAAGCTATTATTTTTATTAATATAAAATGTTAAAAGTTATATAAAAAATTGTTTATTATAATATAAAATTTAAGCTAATTATTAAAATATTATTTTTAAAATTAATATAATTGTAAGAATATTACAATTTTTAATAAAAAAAAAAAATTAAATAATAAAATATAATAAAATTAATAAAAATAAATAAGTAATAATTAAAATAATATTTATAAAATTAATATAATTTTAAGAATTTTACAATTTTTAATAAAAACAAAATTAAATAATAAATATAATAAAAAAATTATTTATAAAATTAATATAATTGTTAAAATATTACAATTTTTAATAATTAAAGAATTATAATAAATAAATAAAAAAAAGTAAAAATAATAAAAATATTATTTATAAAATTAATAAAATTTTTAAAAATATTTTAAGTTTTAAAAAATACACAAAAAAATATAGAAAAAAATTAAAATAAATTTTAATCCAAAAAAAAATGAAAGTTTATCTCAAAAAAAAATATAAAATAAAATAAAAAAAAAATTGTCAGCAAAAAGTGAAAAAAACAAAAACAAAAAATTATGTATAGCAAAATGTCATAAGCAACATTTAAAATTTAACGGTTAATGCATAAATATAGAGCTGACATATAAGCTCAAAAACATAGACAGACGGAGTAATAATAGCAACAACAACTACAGCAACAACAACACCAATAACAATAACAATTGATGTCAATTAGACGTTAAGTAAAGTTGGCTAAAAGCTTTGGCTATAAACAAACAGTTAATGGTTTCTTAATAGACGCTTGTCGCACTTTAATTATACGCATCTATAAACTATAATTATATATATATATATAGACAGCATACAGCAATATCATTATCATGAGTAATAAAATAGCAACAAACGGCAGCAGCAGCAACAACTTGAACAGCAGCAGCAGCAACATCACTTTGAGCAGCAGCGTCCAATGGCAGCAGACTTTGTCTACACATTTGACATATGCAAGCATAGCTTATGCAATTGTCATTGTCCAAGCAGACATTTCATGAACAAGAGCAACAGCAACAACAACTCACAGCAGCAACAGTTACTATAAACAGCAGCAGCAGCAGTAGTCAAAGCTTTGCAAATAGTTTTATGCGCGCGTTTTTTTTTTAATTTTTAAGCCAATTAAGATCTCAGTAAATGTTGTCTTATTTTTTTTTTTCGACGAGTATCTTGCACATATAAACTGTATATATTTATGTACTTGCATATCAATATCCAAAAAAAAAAAAAATAATAAAAAATAAAATTCACAAGTCTGCAAAATGCTAAGGTTAT
The DNA here is from genome assembly GCA_037044475.1 of Zaprionus obscuricornis. Classification (NCBI taxonomy): domain Eukaryota; kingdom Metazoa; phylum Arthropoda; class Insecta; order Diptera; family Drosophilidae; genus Zaprionus; species Zaprionus obscuricornis. Next base: position 30,385 of record JBAMBR010003074.1, on the reverse strand, counting down.
ATTATAGTCCGGTTAAACATTCAGCTGTCCGTCTGTCGCACTATAAAATTTAGAGCATTAAAACTGTCAAGACAGCAGCAGCAGCAATAGCCAAGAGCAACATTCTAGCTAGCTGAATGCAAATGCCAAATAGCGTAGTGCAACTGCCAATTCTTCTTCGTCATTTTACCTTTTGCTGTGCGACTGCCACATGCTACATGCTACATGTTACATGCTTTTCATTTCATCTGCTCAATTTACCAACAGCTTGTTGCCGCTGTATCTTCAAACTTCATCATCATCATTAACATCATCATCATCATCATTCATGATGTGCAGCATGTGCAGCTCGATTATCATTGATTTAAGTGCTGGCAAAACGGCAAAAATTGATGCAAAACTGTTGCAAACTGTTTTTTTTTTTATGCTGCTTGAAAATTAAAGCAACAACAGCAGCAGCAACAACAGCAACAACAACAACAACTTTAATACAATAATAAATAAATAAGAGTAAAAGAAAAGAAGATGTTGCCACTGTTGCTGCTGTAGATCTATGGCAGTTGCTGTTGCTGCTGTTACTGTTGATGTTGCTGTCGTCTTCAGTCGCATGCAATGCAACAATTTCACAAGCAGCACGCAGACAACTAAATGACAATGTGAGCAAACACAACAACAGCAGCAGCAGCAGCAGCAGCAGCAACAACAACAACATGCTGCATTTATAATAAGTTGCTGCTGCTGCTGCTGTTGCCATTGCAATTGATCGATGTTGCCGCTTCGCATTGCGCAAAAAAAAATTTGTTTTACCGTTGCAGCACGACAAATGCAAAAACAAAAGCAAAGCGTAGAAGGAGAAGCAGAAGAAGAGGAGAAGAAGGAGAAAGAAGAAGAAGAAGCAAAAGCAGAAAAAAATCTTCAATTTAATTAAAAGTTTAAACTGATTTTAAAGTCGCATATTGGCGACTTGTCTTAATCAATTTGTGACTAAAAGCATGAGGAAATTCAGCAAAGTCTTCACTGTGTATGAGAGAGAGAGACAGAGAGAGAGATAGAGAGAGTAAGGAATATATAATTTGTCAGGCAAGCAAATTTAGCTTAGCTCTCGATTTCACAGCTACCGTGTTAACTTTGACACCAGCAAATGAAAGACAACAGACAATGAAATGTAAAGCCATTGAACAATTAATGTTGGGTAACAGACAACCATGAAATTAGCCATAGTCACAGTCACAGCAACAGTAACAGTAACAGCAGCAGCGGTAAATTGCAATTGCTAACAAATTGCGGGTGGACAGTGACAAGCTGTGAAATGCGGACTAGAAGCTGAAAGCTGAAAGCTACAGCGGGCAATTGTAGCTGGGAGCAGTAGCTGGGAGTTGGAAGCTGAAAGCTGCAATGGTGGAGTTGTATTTGGGAGCTGGAAGTTGTAGCGGGAAGTTGTAGCTTGAACTGGAAGCTGCAGCGGGGATTAGTAGCTGGGAGCTGGAAGCTGAAAGTTGTAACGGGGAGTTATAGTTGGGAGCCGGAAATGGGTGCTGGAGCTGGAGCTGGAAGCAAAGAGATATAGCTTGAAGTTGTAGCTGGAAGCTGGAGCTGAAAGCTACAGCGGGAAGTTGTAGTTACAAGCTGGAAGTTGCGGCGGGAAGTTTTTGCTGGGTGCTAGAGGTTGCAGCGGGAAGTTGATACTGGAAGTTGTAGATGAAAGCTGACAGTTACAGCAAGGAGTTGTAACTTGGAGCTGGAAGCTGCAGCGGGGATTTGTGGCTGGGACTTGGAGCTGGGAGCTATAGTTGAGATCTGGAGATGGGAACTTAGAGCTATAGATGGAAGCTGGAAGTTGCAGCAAGGAGTTGTAACTGGGCGATGGGGCTGAGAGCTGTAGATCGGAGCTGAAGATGGGAGCTGGAGCAGGAAGCTAGAAACTGAGAGATGTAGCTTGAAGTTGTAGCTGGGAGCTGGAGCTGAATGTTGCAGCGGAAAGTTGTAGCTGGAACGGGAAGTTGCAGCGGGAAGTTTTTGCGGGGTGCTGTAGATGGGAGCTGGAAGCTGCTTCGGGGATTTGTAGTAGAAGTTGTAGCGGGAAGTTGTAACTGTGAGCTGAAGCTGTAGCTGGGAGCTGGAGATGGGAGCTGGCGCTGGAAGCACAGAGATGTAAGTTGGAGATGAAAGATGCAACGGGGAGTTGTAAATTGCAAGCTGGAAGTTGGAGCGGGAAGCTTTTGCTGGGTGCTGTAGCTGGGAGCTGGAGGTTGCAGCAGGAAGTTGTAGATGGAAGCTGGAAACTCTGAGCTGGGAGCTAAAGCTGGAAGTTTCAGCGGGAAGTTGCAGCTGGAAGTTGCAGCTGAAAGTTGACACTATGAGTTGTAACTACAGTTGAAGCTGTTGCTGCTGCTGCTGCTGCTGCTGCTCCAGCTGCGACTGCAAAATTGAAACTGCTGCTCCAGCTGCGACTGCAAAATTGAAACTGCTGCTGCAGCTGCTGCTAAATGTTGCTGCTGTGCCAACTGGCAATTGATCGCCACGCATCACACACACATAGAGAAAATCGCATGCGGTCAAATTGGTTTTGCTGTCCGCCCGTTTTGCCAATTGCAAATGTCAAACGAAAAACGAAAGATTTAGGCAGCGAACTTAGCCTAGCCTACAAAGTGCATACTGCAGAGCAGAGTAGTAGGCGGTGGCAGCAGCAGTCGCAGCAATAGCAGCAACAGCAGCAGATGGAGGCGTTATTAAATTATGCATTGTAAATGTAAATTTGGAGCTTGTTAAATGTAATGCAAACTATTTGCGCTGCACTTAAACAGCAACTAAACACAATTGCGCCCTTTGGCCTTAGCCAGGCCCAAATCAAAGAGTGAAAGAGAGAGGGAGATGATGCTGGAGAGCGAGAGAGAGACTGCTTCTTATTTTTTTTTTAAGGGGCCAATTTAGTGTCACGTTAGCATTTTCGTGCAGTCAACAACAACAACAGCAGCAACAGCAGCAGCAGCAATAGTAACATTAGCAGCGTTGGCGGCAACAACATTGACGACGGCAACTGTTGCTGCTGCTGCTGCTGCTGCCAATTGTACGGGTGGCCATTAAAATACAAAAGCCGCCTAACTAGCAGTTACGGCCGTCAACGTTGAATTAACCAAAGTAGCCCCCTGAAAGTTGAAAAGCTAAAGAAAAACAACAACAACAACAGCAGCAGCAGCAGTAACAGCAGCAACAACAGCAGCAGCAGCAGTAACAGCTTCTCTATGGGCTTCTCTGTGGGCTTCTCTATGTGTTTTTCTTACTGCTGCTGCTGCTGCTGCTGCTCTAGCTCAGACTTCGTAGCTGCCGCCAACCTTTCTCTTTGTGCCGCCGCAAAGGTCGGCAACGTCTAAGACAACAGCAACGTCCACAGCAACGTTAACGCTTCGTGGCTTAGACCGTCGCGTCGCGTCGCTGCTCGTCGCTTCGCCAAACGTCGCTTCGTCAACCGTCGCTGCTCCGCTCATCGCATCGCATTGCATCGCATCGCGTCTCTGGCTTCATGGCGCTCGTCGCGACGGCGGCTTTTATAAATACAAGTGTTGGCCGCACAATGGCAAAGATTCGTTAGTCGAACGTGCAACGCGCGCGATCAAATCTTTTTTATTATTATTATTTTGTTTTTGGAATTTTGCCTGCTGCTGCTTTAACGGCAGGAGAACAACAAAAACGGTAAAGTGGCAACAACAAGCAGCAGCAGCAACAACAGCAGCAGCAACAACAGCAGCAACATTAAGTTTTCATCATTTGCCAGACAATTGGAATTTCAAAGCGTAACAAAAAAACATTTTCAATGCGTGCAAAGCATAAAAAATAAAAGACAAAACTGCAAAAACAAAAAAAAAAAGGATTAAAAAATTAAAAAAAAAAATAAATCGCATCGAATTTCGCAGCTTATTTTGAGTGTCTTGTGTCTTGATTTCAGTTCGCTTACATAAGCGCATTAACTGTGTCTACAGCTACATTTCCCCTTCCCCCTATCTCCTCCTCCTCCACTTACACTGCCAACGCTTAGCTCTTTTATATTCCTGCTGCTGCTGCTTGATCTTTGCTTTTGATCTTCAACGTTTATTTTTTGTGTCTTCTTCCGCAGCAAGCGATGCTTAGTGCAAATATTTGACAAGGAGACCAAAAAAAAAACGAAAAATCGAAAAAAAACAAAAGAGGAAACTTTGCAAGTGAGACTGTGAAAGTATTTAACAACAACAGCAACAATAACAACAACGACGACGATAAAAGATTCAATTACTAGTCCGTTGTCTTTGCAATTCAGCCACAACAACAGCAGCAACAACAACAACAACACAATGAGAATTCAAATCTTGGCCTTAACACTTTTGCTGGGTAAGTTATTCAAAGACGGAAGACTGTGCAAAAAGTTCGTGCATGCAAAAAAAAATAAAAAAAAAAATATTATTATATGCATCATTTTTTATTATTATTATTATTATTTTTTATAATTGGCTGATTGAAATCTTTTATTGTAAAGATAATGAAGAAGTAGAAAAATAAAAAGACGTAGAAAATGTTGTTAAACAATGGAAAATTATTTACAGCTTTGTTTTTTTGCAAAAAAAATTAAGATCTTTCACTGTGCTGATATTTCAATTTTGATATAAAAAAAATTGAAAATAATTTTGCAAAAAAATGAAAGTAATATAAAAATTTGCTAAAAACAAAAAAAAACAAGACAAAACAGAAAATAATAAAATAAATAAAAGAAAAAAGGAAAAGAAAGAAAAAAGAAGAATAAGAAGGAAACATAAAAAATTTTTTTTTAATAATTTTTAAAATTATTTATTTGTAGTATTTAAAAAAAAAAATATTTGTAATATTAAACATTTCTTTTTCCATTTTTTTTTTAATATTGAAGTTTTCAAGTTTTTTTCTTAGTATTTTTTTTTATAAATATTTTTTTTTTCGTATTTAAAAAATTTTTTTTTTGTATTTTTTAAAATTATTTTTTTTTTTATTTTTTTACTTTTTTTTAGTATTTGTTTTTTAAATTATTTTGTTTAGTATTTTTTCCATATTTTTTACCCCTACACAGGATATATTAATTTTTGGCCAGAACCTTGTAGTGCACTGTAGGAAGCATGGTAAACGCCAATACAGAAATACATAGCATAATACATAGAATATCATTTGCAGTATTTGCATTTAGTGATTAGTATTTTTTTTTTTAGTAGTAGTAAATCAGTGCAGTAAATCAGTGCAACTATGGAGTTTTTAAGTGAGGTGTAGTAGAAGTATTTTTTTAGTATTAACAAAAAATGTAGTTTTTTTTTTGGTATTTTTTTAGTATTTATTTTAGTATTTTTTTTTAGTATTTTTTTTTTAGTTTATTAGTAAATTAGTGCAACTATGAAGTTTTTTAAGTGAGCTAGGAGTAATTTTTTAGTATTTAAAAAAAATGTATTTTTTTTTGGTAATTTTTAGTATTTTTTTAAGTATTTTTTTTTTTAGTATTTTTTTTAGTATTTTCTTTTAGTATTTTTTTTTAGTATTTTTTTTTAGTATTTTTTTTTTAGTATTTTTTTAGTAATTTTTTTTAGTTTACTAGTAAATTAGTGCAACTTTGTAGTTTTTTAAGTGAGATTTAGTAGGTAGTAGTATTTTTTTTAGTATTTAAAAAAAGTAGTATTTTTTTTAGTATTTTTTCAGTATTTTTTTTGTATTGCTTTTAGCTAAATCTGCACTATTATTTGAATAATGCCGCAAAAAAAAAATACTAAAAATAATTTTAATTACAACTTTGAAAGCCATCAAGAAGCTATCAAATTTTATTTAAATACTAAAAAAAAATACAACAAAAAAAAAAACGAATTAAAATAATTAGGAATTCGACATTAATAGGCATTGAGAAACATTTTAATCAATTGTAAATGAATTTAAGCAAAAAAAAATCGAATTTAATTTTTCAAATAATTTATTTAAGCAGCAGAAAATGATAATTAAATACTAAAAAAAAATAGCAGAAAGAAAAAAAAACAAATGTAATGGAAATAAATTGTTGAAATTGATTGAATTTGCATATAAAATTTGCAATTAGTTTTACAAAACAAAAAGTTGCAATCAAAAATGCGGAATAAATTTTTAAGCTAATTGAGATTTTTTTTATATTTTTTAAAATTTTTTTTTTTCTGAGGAAATGACATGGGAAAAAAAATTTGTTAAAAATTATTTTTCTTTTATTTTTGTATTTTTTTTTTTTAGAGTGAACTCAATTATAAACGACTGAAAAGTCAAATCATCGGCAAGCATAAAGATGTTGCCTTTCACTTTCGACAAGCATTTTAAACAATAATTGTAGCACAGATCTAATCTTTCTCTCTCTCTCTCTCTCTGTCTCTTTCTCTGTCTTTGTAGGCCAAATTGTTGTTCAAGCGCTGGAGACAAAAGCCAAGGTAAATGATGTGGCAACAGTAACTGCAGCACTGGAAGCAACGCCAGCAGTTAAAGATAAACGACAAGTGAATAGCAAGGAGACAGCATTGTATCCCAATCATCGCAGCAGCAGTAGCAGTAGCAGCAGCAGTAATAGCGATGCAGCAGCCATTGATGATCCTGAAGATGGACAAGAGACAATTTATGGTCCAAAACCAAATCAATTTATAATACGTCCCATAGCACCGCATCAGCATCAACAGCATGAATCGCATCAGGAGCCGCAACTTCGTAATTTTGCTGCTGGTAATACGCGGCCACATGCTGCACAATTATTGGAGCAGAGTCAAGAGGTAAGTCAGGGGGGGGAAAGATATGAAGGGGGGCAGATATGATTAGGTCATTGTGTTGGTTTTCATCAGCAATTTGTCAGCCTACGGGCAGAGAAGTGTTTTGACTTGTTGCTGCTGTTGCTGCTGCTGCTGCTGCTGTTGTCATCATTGACGTTGACGTTTTTTTTTTTGTAGCAATGTTGTTGGTGTCGTGACTTAACCGAATTACACGATTCTTTGCCTAATACAGGATGTAAAACTATGACAACAACAGCAGCAACAACAGCAGCAACAGCAATAACAATTGTAACAGCAGCAGCAGCAACAATTGTACAAGTAGCAACAGCAGCAACTACAACTGTAACAACAGCAACAACAGCTACTAGAATAACAACAGCAACAACAACAACTGCCACAACAACAGCAACAACTGTCATAACAACAACAACAATTGCAGACAAGTCCCCCGCAAAATTGCAATTTATAATTTGCAGCCTTTCGCCGGTCGCCTCCCCCTCCTCCATAATGTCGAAGCGGGGGAAACCTTGACCAATATTTTTTTAACGACGATTTTTGAGTTGATTTCAGTTTACAATTTTATTTTTTATTTTTTTTATTTTTTTGGGAACAAATTGCAACTTAAATAAAGCTAAATTTAAAGCTAAAGCAATTGCAATTATCTGACAGACATACAGAAAAGTTTTTTTTTTTTTTTTTTTTTTTATAAATATTACGAAAAGACAAACAAAAAAAAAAAGAAGAAGGAAAAAAAAATAAAAAATTATTATTATAAGTATTAAATGCGCCTAGCGAATATAATAAATGCCAAAATGTAAGTCACGAGCAACAGCAACAGTAACAACAACAGCAACAGCAGCAGCAACAACAGCAAATGAATAATTGCAAAATTATTGTTGCTGTTGCAGCTATAACACGTCAACAGCAACATCAACAACAGTAACAACAACAAGCAACAACAATAAGAAGCAACAAACGGCTTGCCACAATTGAAGATAATTTGCAGCAAGGGAAGCAACTTGTAAACTTTGTAGACGCGACTTTGTAGACAATGGCAGGCGTGTGTATGTCTTCGCTTCGTGGGAAGAAAGTTGACATAATGTTATAATCAGCCTACTTCTGGCTTTACCTTATGCGACGGTGTCGCATTTAGGCCAAACAGCCAACAACAACAACAACATATTGCTGCTGTTGTTGCAGGTTGCCATGCTGTGCTGTGCTGTGCTGCTGATTTCTGCTGGCGCCTTGACTTGTCGCGGCTTCAATTTCTTGCTGTTGTTGTTGTTGTTATTGTTGTTTGCTGCCGCTTATAATAATAATGTGAATATTGCAATGACAACAAGTGACAAACACTGTGCAACAAGTTAATGTTACATCAAAGTACACTGCAAGAAATGTTTAGACAACAATTGTTGACAATGCCAATGGTTGTGCAAATATTTAAAAATTGTATACAGAAAAAAAAAGAGCTTAAAATGTACTTAAATTAAGTGTTTGGCCCAACTGAAATTAAGAGTTTTCATCTAAATTCAAGCTCAAGTACGTCTGGAAAATATTTATTTAGTGCACAAAAACAGCAGCTTAAAATTAAATGAAATTAAGATTATTTTCAACTCAAATTAAGAGTTTTTTCAACTGAAATTAAGAGTTTTTCAATTCAAATTAAAATATTTCTCATTTCAAATGAAAATTTTTCTTAACTTAAAATAAGATTTTTATGAACTGAAATTAAGATTTTTACAACTCGCATTAAGAGTTATTTTTCAACTGAAATTAAGAGTTTTTCAACTCAAATTAAACTTTTCTTAATTCAAATTAAACTTTTCTTAACTTAAATTAAGATTTTTCTAAACTGAAATTAAGATTTTTGCGGCTTAAATTGAGAGTTATTTTTCAACTCAAATTAAAATATTTCTCATTTTAAATGAAGATTTTTCTCAACTAAAATTAAGATTTTTCAGAACTGAAATTAAGATTTTTCTCATTTTAAATGAAAATATTTCTCAATTTAAATTACAATTATTCTGACCTGCAGTTAAGATTTATCCATCTTAAATTAAGATTTTTCTGAACTCAAATTAAGATTTCTTTTCAACTGAAATTAAGATTTTTCTCAACATAATTTAAGATTTTTTCTTCTCCAATTAAAAATTTTTTTCAACTTAAATTAAGATTTTTCTGAACTGAAATTAAGATTTTTACGGCTTAAATTAAGGGTTATTTTTTAACTCAAATTAAGATATTTCTCATTTTAAAAGAGATTTTTTTTTCAACTTAAATTAAGATTTTTCTGAACTCAAATTAAGATTTATTTTCAACTCAAATTAAAATTTTTCTCAACTTAAATTAAGATTTTTGTGAACTGAAATTAAGATTTTTACAACTCACATTTTCAACTCAAATTAAACTTTTCTTAACTTAAATTAAGATTTTTCTTAACTGAAATTAAGATTTTTCTGAACTCAAATTAACAGTTATTTTCAAATTAATATACTCAACTTAAATGAAGTTTATTCTCAATTTAAATTAAGATTTTTCTTAACTTAAATTAAGATTTTTTCTCATTTTAAATGAAAATATTTCTCAATTTAAATTACATTTATTCTGAACTGAAATTAAGATTTACTTAACTTAAATTAATATTTTTTCCCCAACTTAAAATAAGTTGTCATTGCACTTAAAACAAGTGTTTGCAGCATGACTTTAAGATATTTTCTACATAATTGAAGCTGAAGTATGTTAAGCTTAAATACTTTTCATTTGCTTTAAATTTCAGTTGCTACTTGAATATTTCTCACTGTGTACATTTCTATAATTTCCATTTTGCGCAGCGCTTCTTCTTTTTTTTCGGTTCCTGCTACTTGACACAATTATATTTATTTTTGTTGCACAGTGTAATGTAAATAATTTGATTTAATGTTGCCGCCGACAAGCATCGCATCGATTGCAACAGCAACAGCAGCGGCACAGCGGCAATGCATAAGTTATGTAGGCGAGAGGAAGTTGCCGCATGGGGGTGTAGTAGGCTTAGGGGAGGGAGGGGAGACAAAAAAATTGGCAACGAATTGTCTGCGGTTGTTAGCTGAGACAACGTCTTCAAACATCTCAAATTTGCTGTTGCCGTTGTCGTTGATGTTGTTGTTGTTGCCAACATTTGTAGCTGCCACAGACAAGTGTTATATAAACTTTTTTAGTTCAGATGCCACACGATTCTCACACAGCCGCTGCCCTGGCTATTTGTCTGTCTGTCTGTCTGTCTATTGTCTCATGTCTCACGTCGTTTGCCGTCTCTCTTGCTGCCACTTGAGCAGCTGACTGACATGATTTTGCTTGCTCTTCATAGTTGAAGTTGTTGTTGTTGTTGTTGGCGTTAGAGGTTGCTGTGGCTAGTAGTTGTCTATGCCGGTGCTAGTTGCTGTTGCTTCTAGTTGTTGCTGTAGCTAGATGTTGCTGCTGCTGCTTGTAGTCGCCGCTGCTGCTAGTTGGTATTGTAGGTAGAGCTTGCTGCTGTTTGTAGTTGCCGTCGTTGCTAGTAGTAGCTGTCGGTGCTGGTTGCCGCTGCTGCTGCTAGTAGTTGTTGCTGCTGGTTGCCGTCGCTGCTAGTAGTTGTTGCTGTTGCTGCTGCTAGTAGTAGTTGCCGCTGCTGCTGCTAGTAGTAGCTGTCGCTGCTGGTTGCCGCTGCTGCTGCTAGTAGTTGTTGCTGCTGGTTGCCGTCGCTGCTAGTAGTTGTTGCTGTTGCTGCTGCTAGTAGTTGTTGCTGTTGCTGCTGCTAGTAGTTGTTGCTGTTGCTGCTGCTAGTAGTTGCTGCCGTCGCTGCTCGCTGCTGATTATTATGTGGGCTCCACTTTTAACAGCTGCCATTTATCATAGTATAACCTGGCATTGGCCGTTGATCTTTTCGCACGCCTTTTTTTTTGAGCCACGCCTACTATAATTGCAACGTTTATCTTTTTCTTTTTCTTTTTTCTTTGTACACTTCACAGATACAACATTATGTTTATCTACAAGATATACAACGACATCAACCAAAAGCATTGACAGCCTCCGGCCAAGGTAAGTCAACGGTTGCCAGGGAGCAGCAACAGTTGCTGCCAACAAAAAAATCAACGCCAGTTGCTGAAGAGGAGCAAGAGCAGGAGGCAGAGCAACGTTATGCTGTTAGCATACAACCGCAGCCAGGATTAAGGCCAAATCAAGCTTATCAAGCATTTCAATTGCCGCTGCCATTATCTGCACCACAGCATCAACATCAGCAGCAGCAGCAACAGTTGCAACAGCAACAGCAGTCGCAACCACAGCAGCAACCTTATCAAATTATACCTGAAGAACAGTTCCTAAAGCTGCTAGAGGAAGAGCTGCAGTCACGCGCCTATCATGAGCAACTACGTCAACATCAGCAGCAGCAACAGCAGCAGCAGCAACCATCGCAGCCGCCACAGCATCAGCATCAGCCACGCGCACAGCCATTGCCCAAACCCTTAGCGCTGCACAGCACAGCAGCAACACATAAAGTGTTGCAACAAGCGGAACCAGTGCTAGGACTTGGCGGCTATCGTGAACGTTATGTTGCCGAGCAGCAGCTGGTGCAGCCAACATATTCACGCTCGGGACCCAAATATTTGCCACAGCCACAACAGCAACAGGATGATGATGATACAGCGCCACTGCCACAACATGTTTCGCCCGTGCCACATCCACGTCATCAGCAGCAACAACAACAGCAGCAGCTTATCTCAGGGTTGCCGCCACAGATTGCCTACTATCAGCCGCAGATTAGCTACAAGACATTGCCCAATCATCCATTGGCCAAATCCTCGCTAGAAAGTGAAATTGAAAAATTATTGGCGGCAAATAAACCCGGACCCGGCCAGACTTTAACCTATGTGGACAGCAGCAATGAGCCAACGCTTGTCAATCATCAACATCAGCAACATGTGACACGTCTGCCACCGCCACAACATCCAGCGCCGCCCACATCACATCCAGCATTACGTCAACCCAAAGCATATTTGGCCAGTACGCCCAACTCTTTGCTGGATGCGAATAATCAACCGTTTGTGCCGTCACTCTTCAAGTTCAGCAACTTTCAGCAACCGACGCCCATATATCCTGCACAGCAACAACAACAGCAGCTGCAACATGAGAGCAAACGTTTAGGACCCGTTGTTTATCCAACGGCAGCACCTGCAACGTCATCACAGCCCTCGCAATACTATTACCAGGAGACGGCACCAACATCAGCGCCCAAACCCAAACATTATCGCAGCAAACATTATAAACTGGCAACGCCAAGTCCAACGAAATCCTATGAGAAGGCTTTAATCTATGCAGATTATGCACAGCCAGCAGCACCTTCACCTAGCTCGGCACACTTTTATCCCAGTCCACCGGATCCTATAAAGTCGCATGCAGCAGCAGCTGTACATCGCACAGTAACACCCACAGCACTGCCCATAGATTATCCAGCACAACCAGCACCTTCACAGTCAAGTATCTATGTCTCGCAGGGTACTGGAATTGCTACGCCCTCACGCATAACACCCACAGCAGCAGCAGTACACAAATTGCGCACCCTGGATGAAGTGAAACAATTGAATTTACCGCCACCCAATGGTAAACCCTTAACGCAAGCTGAATTCCAAGCTTTAGTTGAAGCTGGTTATCCTGTCAAGGCAGTGCCAGTACCAGTACCAGTACCCTATGAGCAATATGTTAAGGATCATCCAGAATATCGTAATCATCCGCCAGTTGATTATGCGCATCTTATGCGTCTTGCCACACGCCAATTGGCTGCACATCATCCATTGCATCAACATGCGCAACATCAACGTTCATTGGCCGCACCATCGGAACCTAATGTTAAGATATTATCTGCAGAATCGCAGCCACAACAGCAGACGGCAACAGGTATTGGTGGTGGCAGCGTTACTTATTTACAGCGAAGGCCACGTGATGAGCAGGATACAGCAGTTGCTGGCAGTGAACCGAAAGTAGCAGCTGATGCTGCAGCAGTTGATGTTGCAGTTGCTGCAAAGACAACGCAATAATTTGCATGCCTTTTAGTTAATATTATTCCAAATTTCCTTTAACGTACACGCCCACCTCGCATCCTACGCCCCCTCTGTGTCTAGTTTTTTAAGTATTGTAAAAAAAAAAATGTTTCTGTATGTTCAGCAAATTGTGCAGCGCGTTAAATTATAAATAAAAGTATTAAAATAATACGAAAAAAATACTTAAAAAAATACTAAAAAAAATTATATTATTTACAGTATTTCCTCGAAATTTTCAAAAAAAAAAATTTATATTTAAAATGAATTTTTATTTTATTTAATTTAAATTTAAAAAATTTTTGCTTTAAAAAAAATGTAAAATAATTTTTTTTTTTTTTTTTTTTTGCAATTTACAATTTTTTTTGTTTTTTTTTTGTGTTAAAATTATATATACTATATATATGAAGCTGATTAAAAATTAATCGCTGTATTGCTATTACTATTACTGCTATCCGCTGAACTTAAGGTTTCCGGCGTAGCCGCCTCCCTTGTCTGTAAACGTGATATTTGCGGATCTTTACGATCTTTACGTTCACGATCACGTTCCTTATCCTTATCCTTATTATGTTTATGCTTATGCTTATGTTTATGCTTCTTTTTATCCTTTTTCTTTTTCTTCTTATTTGTATTATTATTCATACTTGCATCTGATGATTTCATTTTCGATTCATCATAACTGCTTTCATATTGCCGCGTTACAGATTCATTAATATCAAGTTGTAACATTGAATTATCATCTTCAGCATAAATTTCTGATTTCATACGTTTCGTTTGCATTTGATGATTATTACCACTGCCACTTGCCTCATCAGTTGCTGCACCTCCTGTCTGCATGCTTAGCTTTGTTTCACTATCATAAGCCTGAACATTGATAGGTTCATTTAGTACTGTTATCTCTTCGCTACGTTCCAATTTGATAATTTCATCGCCAACTTCAAAGGCTTCTGTGGCTGTACGTTTTATTGTTACCATTGCCGGTTTATGTTTATCCTGTGCATCATTTTCCAAATCCAATGATTTATTTAAATTCTCATTATTCTCTTTATTTAATAATTTCTTATTAAAGTTACTTGGTAATGATGTTAATGGTGCTCCTATTATTGGTGTTGCTGTTGTTGTTGTTGTTGCTTGATTTGCGCCTTCTTTTATAAATTCTTTATAGAAACTTTGATTATCTGTTGCCTGTAATGAATTTGGACGTTTATTACCATATAATGCATAATATAAATCAACAACATCGCAACGTAATTTTGTATCATTTCCCATAGTATTAATGCTTTTCCATAAACGTTCAACAAGATTTGCTTTATCCAGACGACTCCGTGATTCACGTGTAAATGGTGGATTATCAATAAGTAATTGTGCTAATGCATGTTTAGCAGCTGGATCTGGATCTGTTTCAAGTAATGTTATTAAATGTTCTAAATCTTCGCTACGTCCATCAACTTTAACAAAATCAACTAAACATTCCATGGCAGCAATACGTAAATCTAAATAAATTCCATATTCAGCATAACTATGATAAATATGCGGCAATGATGGTAAATGTCCAAATTTTTGTAATTTACGTATAACTTTAAGACAACTAACAGATACCATATATTTATATGATGGCAAATGTTTTTCCATATTCAATAGACGCGTTACTTCATCTAAAACTAATCTGTAATATTGCAAAAATATTAAATTAATGTTGCTATAACTATTAGATATTTGACTTACTTGGCATCCGTTGATAGACTTTCCGTTGTTATCTGTGTGCCATGCATAGCCACAGAGACAACAGGTGTTAATGTTTCACCTAATGCTTCAACTAATGCTGCTCTATAATATGCATCCGTATAATGATTACGTGAATTTTCATTATATTTGAAGAGATCAAATAGAAAACGCATTACTTCCGGCGGACAAATGCCATGTGAGGTGCGTAAACCTGTAAAAAATTGCAAAAATATTTAAATTATATATATAAACAAGTAAGAAAGTTATAGTCGAGTATGCTCGACTATATAATACTCGGTGCCCAAAGTTATATTATATATTTATTTAGCTCTTTAATTTAAAAAAAAAATAAATAAAAAAAAAAAACGTCTCGGGAATCGAACCGCGGACCTCATGCACGCGAGTTCAACCCTCTAACCACTGAGCCATGCTCTTCACAAGTGTGAGAAACACTGAGTAAATGTTGCCGTCGTGTAGGGGTGAGAACAGCAAGCAAGCGTATGGGGTGAGAACAGCAAGCAAGCGTGTGGGGTGAGAACAGCAAGCAAGCGTGTGGGGTGAGAACAGCAAGCAAGCGTGTGGGGTGAGAACAGCAGGCAAGCATACGCTATAGAGACGCCTCTATAGAATGTGTATAACTTCCATGTTTATAATCCGATCTGTACCAAATTTGTACACAACGTCCAGATAAACATATTCTAACATTGTACCAAAATTCAGTCCTGTAGCTGGGTGTGCTCAAAATCGTTTTTATCGATTTGTGGAGGCGGAGGGGTCTCTAGCTCTTATAGTCTCCGAGATCTGTGTGTTCATACGGACGTACAGACGGTCAGACGGACATGCTCCAATCGACTCGGCTGTTGATCCTGAGTCAGAATATATATACATTAATGGGCTCGGCCACGCCTCCTTCTGAGTGTTACATACATTTGCTGCTGTCACAAAGTCAATATACTCTTGATACCTATAGGGCACCGAGTATAAAAATTAAAGTGTCACGGCGACCAACTCACCTGCCATAGCCACTGGTATTGCTTTTTGTAAATAATATAATTGAAAATTCGAAAAATTATTCAATTTTATAATATGCGGTGCACTAAATGAGCCAAAAAATTTCCGAAATATATTTAACATTGCTGGTGGACCACTCCATGAGGCAACCATTTGATTAGCAACTTTTGTTAAACTATGCGCTGCCTGGCAGCGAACCTTATAGAAACATGATTCACTCTCAATGGTATCGGTTAATGCTAATCTTGTTGAATTTGTTGGATATTTTTGTAATGCTTGTATTGCTTGAAATTGTGCGGTAACATCACGTTCATGTCGCAATTGATATTGCCATTGAAAATCTGGTTGTTCAATGATTAAATCACGCATTAATATCATCTCTGGATCAAGACGTATCCATAGTACAGGTGAATCGCTAAAAAGCAAAAGAAAAATAAAATAAATATAATAAATATATAAATTGAAACTTACTCCATGGCTGAAAGATCCATATCAACTTCTTCGCCAGTACATAATGGAATTTTCTTTTTTTTATTACGTCTACTCTTTGAATGACATGTTATATCCGCTTTAACCAATGTATTCTCAATTTGCAGCGTATGCTTAAATGTACCATCTAATTCTTGTAATTGCACTAGCAATGGTCCATTATATTTTCGTACACCACGTTGATTAACAAAATCTTGTCGTATCTCTAACTCAATAGTATTACGTTTACGATTAAAAACAGATGTTAATGAAAATTTAGCATGTCCACCAGTGCGTACCCATTGATCCATAAATACAGACATATCTTTACCTGTCACCGTAAATATTGCCTTGATGAAAATATTTGTTGAGATTAACAATTGTGACCAAAGGCCAGCACCAATTTTTGTTGATGCTGCATTTGTGGCCAATGCTAATTGTTTATTGAAAACTTGTTCTAAGTAACTCTTGTCCAATGCAATATTGTGACATTTGCATTACTAAATGTGCTTTACAACACATTGTAGCCAAAAGCCAGCACCCTTGCCTGTATCAAGCACAAATCCAGCAACAGCTGCTAGAAACAACAACAAGAAATTGTACATTATTTTCCTATTAAAAGTTTACATACAGTTTCACCAAAATATGTTGAAGCAATGCGTCGTAAAGCACATTTAGTAATACGCATGTTAGAGCATCGCATTGGACAAGAGTTACTTATACAAGTTTTCAATAAACAATTAGCATTGGCCACAAATGCAGCATCAACAAAAATTGGTGCTGGCCTTTGGTCACAATTGTTAATCTCAACAAATATTTTCATCAAGGCAATATTTACGGTGACAGGTAAAGATATGTCTGTATTTATGGATCAATGGGTACGCACTGGTGGACATGCTAAATTTTCATTAACATCTGTTTTTAATCGTAAACGTAATACTATTGAGTTAGAGATACGACAAGATTTTGTTAATCAACGTGGTGTACGAAAATATAATGGACCATTGCTAGTGCAATTACAAGAATTAGATGGTACATTTAAGCATACGCTGCAAATTGAGAATACATTGGTTAAAGCGGATATAACATGTCATTCAAAGAGTAGACGTAATAAAAAAAAGAAAATTCCATTATGTACTGGCGAAGAAGTTGATATGGATCTTTCAGCCATGGAGTAAGTTTCAATTTATATATTTATTATATTTATTTTATTTTTCTTTTGCTTTTTAGCGATTCACCTGTACTATGGATACGTCTTGATCCAGAGATGATATTAATGCGTGATTTAATCATTGAACAACCAGATTTTCAATGGCAATATCAATTGCGACATGAACGTGATGTTACCGCACAATTTCAAGCAATACAAGCATTACAAAAATATCCAACAAATTCAACAAGATTAGCATTAACCGATACCATTGAGAGTGAATCATGTTTCTATAAGGTTCGCTGCCAGGCAGCGCATAGTTTAACAAAAGTTGCTAATCAAATGGTTGCCTCATGGAGTGGTCCACCAGCAATGTTAAATATATTTCGTAAATTTTTTGGCTCATTTAGTGCACCGCATATTATAAAATTGAATAATTTTTCGAATTTTCAATTATATTATTTACAAAAAGCAATACCAGTGGCTATGGCAGGTGAGTTGGTCGCCGTGACACTTTAATTTTTATACTCGGTGCCCTATAGGTATCAAGAGTATATTGACTTTGTGACAGCAGCAAATGTATCTAACACTCAGAAGGAGGCGTGGCCGATCCCATAAAGTATATATATTCTGACTCAGGATCAATAGCCGAGTCGATTGGAGCATGTCCGTCTGACCGTCTGTACGTCCGTATGAACACACAGATCTCGGAGACTATAAGAGCTAGAGACCCCTCCGCCTCCACAAATCGATAAAAACGATTTTGAGCACACCCAGCTACAGGACTGAATTTTGGTACAATGTTAGAATATGTTTATCTGGACGTTGTGTACAAATTTGGTACAGATCGGATTATAAACATGGAAGTTATACACATTCTATAGAGGCGTCTCTATAGCGTATGCTTGCCTGCTGTTCTCACCCCACACGCTTGCTTGCTGTTCTCACCCCACACGCTTGCTTGCTGTTCTCACCCCACACGCTTGCTTGCTGTTCTCACCCCATACGCTTGCTTGCTGTTCTCACCCCTACACGACGGCAACATTTACTCAGTGTTTCTCACACTTGTGAAGAGCATGGCTCAGTGGTTAGAGGGTTGAACTCGCGTGCATGAGGTCCGCGGTTCGATTCCCGAGACGTTTTTTTTTTTTTATTTATTTTTTTTTTAAATTAAAGAGCTAAATAAATATATAATATAACTTTGGGCACCGAGTATTATATAGTCGAGCATACTCGACTATAACTTTCTTACTTGTTTATATATATAATTTAAATATTTTTGCAATTTTTTACAGGTTTACGCACCTCACATGGCATTTGTCCGCCGGAAGTAATGCGTTTTCTATTTGATCTCTTCAAATATAATGAAAATTCACGTAATCATTATACGGATGCATATTATAGAGCAGCATTAGTTGAAGCATTAGGTGAAACATTAACACCTGTTGTCTCTGTGGCTATGCATGGCACACAGATAACAACGGAAAGTCTATCAACGGATCCAAGTAAGTCAAATATCTAATAGTTATAGCAACATTAATTTAATATTTTTGCAATATTACAGATTAGTTTTAGATGAAGTAACGCGTCTATTGAATATGGAAAAACATTTGCCATCATATAAATATATGGTATCTGTTAGTTGTCTTAAAGTTATACGTAAATTACAAAAATTTGGACATTTACCATCATTGCCGCATATTTATCATAGTTATGCTGAATATGGAATTTATTTAGATTTACGTATTGCTGCCATGGAATGTTTAGTTGATTTTGTTAAAGTTGATGGACGTAGCGAAGATTTAGAACATTTAATAACATTACTTGAAACAGATCCAGATCCAGCTGCTAAACATGCATTAGCACAATTACTTATTGATAATCCACCATTTACACGTGAATCACGGAGTCGTCTGGATAAAGCAAATCTTGTTGAACGTTTATGGAAAAGCATTAATACTATGGGAAATGATACAAAATTACGTTGCGATGTTGTTGATTTATATTATGCATTATATGGTAATAAACGTCCAAATTCATTACAGGCAACAGATAATCAAAGTTTCTATAAAGAATTTATAAAAGAAGGCGCAAATCAAGCAACAACAACAACAACAGCAACACCAATAATAGGAGCACCATTAACATCATTACCAAGTAACTTTAATAAGAAATTATTAAATAAAGAGAATAATGAGAATTTAAATAAATCATTGGATTTGGAAAATGATGCACAGGATAAACATAAACCGGCAATGGTAACAATAAAACGTACAGCCACAGAAGCCTTTGAAGTTGGCGATGAAATTATCAAATTGGAACGTAGCGAAGAGATAACAGTACTAAATGAACCTATCAATGTTCAGGCTTATGATAGTGAAACAAAGCTAAGCATGCAGACAGGAGGTGCAGCAACTGATGAGGCAAGTGGCAGTGGTAATAATCATCAAATGCAAACGAAACGTATGAAATCAGAAATTTATGCTGAAGATGATAATTCAATGTTACAACTTGATATTAATGAATCTGTAACGCGGCAATATGAAAGCAGTTATGATGAATCGAAAATGAAATCATCAGATGCAAGTATGAATAATAATACAAATAAGAAGAAAAAGAAAAAGGATAAAAAGAAGCATAAACATAAGCATAAGCATAAACATAATAAGGATAAGGATAAGGAACGTGATCGTGAACGTAAAGATCGTAAAGATCCGCAAATATCACGTTTACAGACAAGGGAGGCGGCTACGCCGGAAACCTTAAGTTCAGCGGATAGCAGTAATAGTAATAGCAATACAGCGATTAATTTTTAATCAGCTTCATATATATAGTATATATAATTTTAACACAAAAAAAAAACAAAAAAAATTGTAAATTGCAAAAAAAAAAAAAAAAAAAAATTATTTTACATTTTTTTTAAAGCAAAAATTTTTTAAATTTAAATTAAATAAAATAAAAATTCATTTTAAATATAAATTTTTTTTTTTGAAAATTTCGAGGAAATACTGTAAATAATATAATTTTTTTTAGTATTTTTTTAAGTATTTTTTTCGTATTATTTTAATACTTTTATTTATAATTTAACGCGCTGCACAATTTGCTGAACATACAGAAACATTTTTTTTTTTTACAATACTTAAAAAACTAGACACAGAGGGGGCGTAGGATGCGAGGGGGCGTGTACGTTAAAGGAAATTTGGAATAATATTAACTAAAAGGCATGCAAATTATTGCGTTGTCTTTGCAGCAACTGCAACATCAACTGCTGCAGCATCAGCTGCTACTTTCGGTTCACTGCCAGCAACTGCTGTATCCTGCTCATCACGTGGCCTTCGCTGTAAATAAGTAACGCTGCCACCACCAATACCTGTTGCCGTCTGCTGTTGTGGCTGCGATTCTGCAGATAATATCTTAACATTAGGTTCCGATGGTGCGGCCAATGAACGTTGATGTTGCGCATGTTGATGCAATGGATGATGTGCAGCCAATTGGCGTGTGGCAAGACGCATAAGATGCGCATAATCAACTGGCGGATGATTACGATATTCTGGATGATCCTTAACATATTGCTCATAGGGTACTGGTACTGGTACTGGCACTGCCTTGACAGGATAACCAGCTTCAACTAAAGCTTGGAATTCAGCTTGCGTTAAGGGTTTACCATTGGGTGGCGGTAAATTCAATTGTTTCACTTCATCCAGGGTGCGCAATTTGTGTACTGCTGCTGCTGTGGGTGTTATGCGTGAGGGCGTAGCAATTCCAGTACCCTGCGAGACATAGATACTTGACTGTGAAGGTGCTGGTTGTGCTGGATAATCTATGGGCAGTGCTGTGGGTGTTACTGTGCGATGTACAGCTGCTGCGGCATGCGACTTTATAGGATCCGGTGGACTGGGATAAAAGTGTGCCGAGCTGGGTGAAGGTGCTGCTGGCTGTGCATAATCTGCATAGATTAAAGCCTTTTCGTAGGATTTCGTTGGACTTGGCGTTGCCAGTTTATAATGTTTGCTGCGATAATGTTTGGGTTTGGGCGCTGATGTTGGTGCCGTCTCCTGATAATAGTATTGCGAGGGCTGTGATGACGTTACAGGTGCTGCCGTTGGATAAACAACGGGTCCTAAACGTTTGCTCTCATGTTGCAGTTGCTGTTGTTGTTGCTGTGCAGGATATATGGGCGTCGGTTGCTGAAAGTTGCTGAACTTGAAGAGTGACGGCACAAACGGTTGATTATTCGCATCCAGCAAAGAGTTGGGCGTACTGGCCAAATATGCTTTGGGTTGACGTAATGCTGGATGTGATGTGGGCGGCGCTGGATGTTGTGGCGGTGGCAGACGTGTCACATGTTGCTGATGTTGATGATTGACAAGCGTTGGCTCATTACTGCTGTCCACATAGGTTAAAGTCTGGCCGGGACCGGGTTTATTTGCTGCCAACAATTTTTCAATTTCACTTTCTAGCGAGGATTTGGCCAATGGATGATTGGGCAATGTCTTGTAGCTAATCTGCGGCTGATAGTAGGCAATCTGTGGCGGCAACCCTGAGATAAGCTGCTGCTGTTGTTGTTGCTGCTGATGACGTGGATGTGGCACGGGCGAAACATGTTGTGGCAGTGGCGCTGTATCATCATCATCCTGTTGCTGTTGTGGCTGTGGCAAATATTTGGGTCCCGAGCGTGAATATGTTGGCTGCACCAGCTGCTGCTCGGCAACATAACGTTCACGATAGCCGCCAAGTCCTAGCACTGGTTCCGCTTGTTGCAACACTTTATGTGTTGCTGCTGTGCTGTGCAGCGCTAAGGGTTTGGGCAATGGCTGTGCGCGTGGCTGATGCTGATGCTGTGGCGGCTGCGATGGTTGCTGCTGCTGCTGTTGCTGCTGCTGATGTTGACGTAGTTGCTCATGATAGGCGCGTGACTGCAGCTCTTCCTCTAGCAGCTTTAGGAACTGTTCTTCAGGTATAATTTGATAAGGTTGCTGCTGTGGTTGCGACTGCTGTTGCTGTTGCAACTGTTGCTGCTGCTGCTGATGTTGATGCTGTGGTGCAGATAATGGCAGCGGCAATTGAAATGCTTGATAAGCTTGATTTGGCCTTAATCCTGGCTGCGGTTGTATGCTAACAGCATAACGTTGCTCTGCCTCCTGCTCTTGCTCCTCTTCAGCAACTGGCGTTGATTTTTTTGTTGGCAGCAACTGTTGCTGCTCCCTGGCAACCGTTGACTTACCTTGGCCGGAGGCTGTCAATGCTTTTGGTTGATGTCGTTGTATATCTTGTAGATAAACATAATGTTGTATCTGTGAAGTGTACAAAGAAAAAAGAAAAAGAAAAAGATAAACGTTGCAATTATAGTAGGCGTGGCTCAAAAAAAAAGGCGTGCGAAAAGATCAACGGCCAATGCCAGGTTATACTATGATAAATGGCAGCTGTTAAAAGTGGAGCCCACATAATAATCAGCAGCGAGCAGCGACGGCAGCAACTACTAGCAGCAGCAACAGCAACAACTACTAGCAGCAGCAACAGCAACAACTACTAGCAGCAGCAACAGCAACAACTACTAGCAGCGACGGCAACCAGCAGCAACAACTACTAGCAGCAGCAGCGGCAACCAGCAGCGACAGCTACTACTAGCAGCAGCAGCGGCAACTACTAGCAGCAGCAACAACTACTAGCAGCGACGGCAGCAACTACTAGCAGCAGCAGCGGCAACCTCAACCGGCGGCAAGCTCTACCTACAATACCAACTAGCAGCAGCAGCAGAGGCGACAACTAGCAGCAGCAGCAATATCTAGCTACAGCAACAACTAGAAGCAGCAGCAACAGCAACTAGCACCGGCATAGGCAACTACTAGCCACAGCAACCTCTAACGGCAACAACAACAACTTCAACTATGAAGAGCAAGCTAAATCATGTCAGTCAGCTGCTCAAGTGGCAGCAAGAGAGACGGCAAACGACGTGAGACATGAGACAATAGACAGACAGACAGACAGACAAATAGCCAGGGCAGCGGCTGTGTGAGAATCGTGTGGCATCTGAACTAAAAAAGTTTATATAACACTTGTCTGTGGCAGCTACAAATGTTGGCAACAACAACGACAACGGCAACAGCAAATTTGAGATGTTTGAAGACGTTGTCTCAGCTAACAACCGCAGACAATTCGTTGCCAATTCGTTGCCTCCCCCCTCTACCCCCCTAACCCTACTACACCCCCATGCGGCAACTTCCTCTCGCCTACATAACTTATGCATTGCCGCTGTGCCGCTGTTGCAATCGATGCGATGCTTGTCGGCGGCAACATTATATCAAATTATTTACATTACACTGTGCAACAAAAATAAATATAATTGTGTCAAGTAGCAGGAACCGAAAAAAAAGAAGAAGCTCTGCACAAAATGAAAATTATAGAAATGTACACAGAGAGAAATATTCAAGTAGCAGCTAAAATTTAAAGTGAATGAAAAGTATTTAAGCTTAACATACTTCAGCTTCAATTATGTAGAAAATATCTTAAAGTCATGCTGCACACACTTGTTTTAAGTGCAATGACAACTTATTTTAAGTTGGGGAAAAAATCTTATTTTAAGTTGGTTAAATCTTAATTTCAGTTCAGAAAAATTTAATTTAAATTGAGAAATATTTTCATTTAAAATGAGAAAAATCTTAATTTCAATTCTGAAAAATCTTAATTTAAGTTGAGAAAAATCTTAATTTCAGTTGAGAAATATTTTCGTTTAAAATAAAATGAAATGAAATTAATTTCAGTTGAAAAATAATTCTTAATTTGAGTTAAGAAAAATCTTAATTTAAGGTGAAAAAAATTTTAATTTGAGTTGAAAAGAAATCTTAATTTGAGTTGCAAAAATCTCAATTTAAGTTAAGAAAAGTTTTCATTTGAAATGAGAAATATTTTAATTTCAGTTGAAAAATAACTCTCAACTTTAGCCGTAAAAATCTTAATTTCAATCATAATTTTGTTCTGAAAATTCTTAATTTGAGTTCAAAAAAATCTTAATTTAAGTTGAGAAAAACCTCTTTTAAATGAGAAATATCTTAATTTGAGTTGAAAAATAACCCTTAATTTAAGCCGTAAAAATCTTAATTTAAGTTCACAAAAATCTTATTTTAAGTTAAGAAAAGTTTTTATTTGAAATGAGAAATATTTTAATTTGAATTGAAACCTCTTAATTTCAGTTGAAAAAACTCTTAATTTGAGTTCAAAAAATCTTAATTTCAGTTTAGAAAAATCTTAGTTTAAGTTCAGAACAATTTTCATTTGAAATATTTTAATTTTAATTGAAAAATAACCCTTAATTTAAGCCGTAAAAATCTTTATTTAAGTTGAGAAAAATCTTAATTTAAGTTAAGAAAAATCTTAACTTAAGTTCAGAAATAATTTCATTTAAAATGAGAAATATTTTAATTTTAATTTGAACTTAAATTTAACTCTTAATCTTATTTTAAGTTAAGAAAAATTTTCATTTGAAATGAGAAATATTTTAATTTGAATTGAAAAACTCTTAATTTCAGTTAATTTTAAGCTGCTGTTTTTGTGCACTAAATAAATATTTTCCAGACGTACTTGAGCTGGAATTTAGATGCAAACTCTTAATTTCAGTTGGGCCAAACACTTAATTTAAGTACATTTTAAGCTCTTTTTTTTCCTATTAACATTTTTAAATATTTGCACAACCATTGGCATTGTCAACAATTGTTGTCTTAACATTTCTTGCAGTGTACTTTGATGTAACATTAACTTGTTGCACAGTGTTTGTCACTTGTTGTCATTGCAATATTCACATTATTATTATAAGCGGCAGCAAACAACAATAACAATAACAACAACAGCAAGAAATTGAAGCCGCGACAAGTCAAGGCGCCAGCAGAAATCAGCAGCACAGCATGGCAACCTGCAACAACAGCAGCAATATGTTGTTGTTGTTGTTGGCTGTTTGGCCTAAATGCGACACCGTCGCATAAGGCAAAGCCAGAAGTAGGCTGATTATAACATTATGTCAACTTTCTTCCCACGAAGCAAAGACACACACACGCCTGCCATTGTCTACAAAGTCGCGTCTACAAAGTTGCTTCCCTTGCTGCAAATTATCTTGAATTGTGGCAAGCAGTTTGTTGCTTCTTGTTGTTGTTACTGTTGTTGATGTTGCTGTTGACGTGTTATAGCTGCAACAGCAACAATAATTTTGCAATTATTCATTTGCTGTTGCTGTTGTTGTTACTGTTGCTGTTGCTCGTGACTTACATTTTGGCATTTATTATATTCGCTAGGCGCATTTAATACTTATAATAATAATTTTTTATTTTTTTTTCCTTCTTCTTTTTTTTTTGTTTGTCTTTTCGTAATATTTATAAAAAAAAAAAAAAAAAAAACTTTTCTGTATGTCTGTCAGATAATTGCAATTGCTTTAGCTTTAAATTTAGCTTTATTTAAGTTGCAATTTGTTCCCAAAAAAAAAAATAAAAAAAATAAAAAATAAAATTGTAAACTGAAATCAACTCAAAAATCGTCGTTAAAAAAATATTGGTCAAGGTTTCCCCCTTTACGACATTATGGGGGGGAGGCGATCAGCGAAAGGCTGCAAATTATAAATTGCAATTTTGCGGGGGACTTGTCAGCAATTGTTGTTGTTGTGGCAATTGTTGTTGTTGCTGTTGTTATTCTAGTAGCTGTTGTTGCTGTTGTTACATTTGTAGTTGCTGTTGTTACAGTTGTAGTTGCTGCTGTTGTTGCTGTTGCTACTTGTACAATTGTTCCTGCTGCTGCTGCTGTTACAATTGTTATTGCTGTTGCTGCTGTTGTTGCTGCTGTTGTTGTCATAGTTTTACATCCTGTATTAGGCAAAGAATCGTGTAATTCGGTTAAGTCACGACACCAACAACATTGCCACAAAAAAAAAAAACGTCAACGTCAATGATGACAACAGCAGCAACAGCAGCAACAACAAGTCAAAACACTTCTCTGCCCGTAGGCTGACAAATTGCTGATGAAAACTTAAACAACCAAAAAAAAAACCAACACAATGACCTAATCATATCTGCCCCCCCCCCTTCCTATCTCTCCCTCCCCCCGCCTTGACTTACCTCTTGACTCTGCTCCAATAATTGTGCAGCATGTGGACGCGTATTGCCAGCAGCAAAATTACGAAGTTGCGGCTCCTGATGCGATTCATGCTGTTGATGCTGATGCGGTGCTATGGGACGTATTATAAATTGATTTGGTTTTGGACCATAAATTGTCTCTTGTCCATCTTCAGGATCATCAATGGCTGCCGCATCGCTATTACTGCTGCTGCTGCTGCTGCTGCTACTGCTGCTGCGATGATTGGGATACAATGCTGTCTCCTTGCTATTCACTTGTCGTTTATCTTTAACTGCTGGCGTTGCTTCCAGTGCTGCAGTTGCTGTTGCCACATCATTTACCTTAACTTTTGTCTCCAGCGCTTGAACAACAATTTGGCCTACAAAGACAGAGAAAAACAGAGACATAGAGAGAGAGAGAGAGAAAGATTAGATCTGTGCTACAATTATTGTTTAAAATGCTTGTCGAAAGTGAAAGGCAACATCTTTATGCTTGCCGATGATTTGACTTTTCAGTCGTTTATAATTGAGTTCACTCTAAAAAATAAAATACAAAAAAATAAAAATAAAAACAATTTTTAACAAATTTTTTTTCCCATGTCATTTCCTCAGAAAAAAAAAATTTAAAAAAATATAAAAAAAATCTCAATTAGCTTAAAAATTTATTCCGCATTTTTGATTATTACAATTTTTTTTTATTTTGTAAAACTAATTGCAAATTTTATATGCAAATTCAATCAATTTCAACAATTTATTTCCATTACATTTGTTTTTTTTTTCTTTCTGCTATTTTTTTTTTAGTATTTCATTAATTTAATGTCTTTTTCTGCTGCATAAAAAAAATTATTTGAAAAATTAAATTCGATTTTTTTTTTTTTTTTTTTTTGCTTAAATTTACAATTGATTAAAATGTTTCTCAATGCCTATTAATGTCGAATTCCTAATTATTTTAATTCGTTTTTTTTTGTTGTATTTTTTTTTAGTATTTAAATAAAATTTGACGGCTTCTTCATGGCTTTTAAAGTTGTATTAAAAATTATTTTTAGTATTTTTTTTTGCGGCATTATTCAAATAATAGTGCAGATTTAGCTGAATAACACTAAAAGCAATACATAAAAAATACTAAAAAAAATACTAAAAAAAAATAAAAAAATACTAAAAAAAAAAAAAAAAAAATACTACTTTTTTTTTGTTAATACTAAAAAAATACTCCTACTACACCTCACTTAAACAACTCAATAATTGCACTGGTTTTTTAGTAAACTTAAAAAAAAAAATACTAAAGAAAATACTAATCACTAAATGCAAATACTGCAAATGATATTCTATGTATTGTGCTATGTATTTCTGTATTGGCGTTTGTCATGCTTCCTACAGTGCTCTACAAGGTTCTGGTCAAAAATTAATATATCCTCTGCAGGGGTAAAAAAATTTTGAAAAAATACTAAGAAAATAATAATTTAAAAAAAATGAAAAAAAATACAAAAAAAAATAATTTTTAAAATATACAAAAAAAAAATTTTGTTTAAATACTAAAAAAAAAATGTTAAAAAATACTAAAAAATTAAAAAAAAAATGTTTTAAAATATAAAAAAATTTTGTTAGATACAAAAAAAAATTTAAAAAAATATTAAAATAAGTTAAAAAAAAAAAATTTTATATTTCTTCTTTTTTCTTTCTTTTCCTTTTTTTCTTTTCTTTTTTTTATTATTTTAGATAATTAAAAAAAATATTAAAATATTTTTTTAAAATTATTTTTTTATATTTCCTTCTTATTCTCCTTTTTTCTTTATTTTCCTTTTTTCTTTTATTTATTTTATTATTTTCTGTTTTCTCTTCTTTTTTCGATTTTAGCAAATTTTTATATTACTTTCATTTTTTTGCAAAATTATTTTCAATTTTTTCATATCAAAATTGAAATATCAGCACAGTGAAAGATCTTAATTTTTTTTTGCAAAAAAACAAAGCTGTAAATAATTTTCCATTGTTTTACAACATTTTCTATGTCTTTTTCTTTTTCTACTTCTTCTTTATCTTTACAATAAAGATTTCAATCAGCCAATTATAAAAAATAAAATAATAATAATAAAAAATGATGCATATAATAATAATAATAATTTTTTTTTATTTTTTTTGCATTCACGAACTTTTTGCACAGTCTTCCGTCTTTGAATAACTTACCCAGCAAAAGTGTTAAGGCCAAGATTTGAATTCTCATTGTGTTGTTATTGCTGCTGTGGCTGAATTGCAAAGACAACGGACTAGTAATTGAATCTTTTATCGTCGTCGTTGTTGTTGTTGTTGTTGCTGTTGTTGTTAAATACTTTCACAGTCTCACTTGCAAAGTTTCCTCTTTTGTTTTTTTCGATTTTTCGTTTTTTTTTTTTTGGTCTCCTTGTCAAATATTTGCACTAAGCATCGCTTGCTGCGGAAGAAGACACAAAAAATAAACGTTGAAGATCAAAAGCAAAGATCAAGCAGCAACAGCAGCAGCAGCAGCAGGAATATAAAAGAGCTAAGAGCTGGCAGTGTAAGTGGAGGAGATGTGGGGGGAAGGGGGAATGTAGCTGTAGACACAGTTAATGCGCTTATGTAAGCGAACTGAAATCAAGACACAAGACACTCAAAATAAGCTGCGAAATTCGATGCGATTTTTTTTTTTTTTTTTTAAATTTTTTAATCCTTTTTTTTTTTGTTTTTGCAGTTTTGTCTTTTATTTTTTATGCTTTGCACGCATTGAAAATGTTTTTTTGTTACGCTTTGAAATTCCAATTGTCTGGCAAATGATGAAAACTTAATGTTGCTGCTCTTGTTGTTGTTGCTGCTGTTGTTGCTGCTGCTGTTGTTGTCACTTTACCGTTTTTGTTGTTCTCCTGCCGTTAAAGCAGCAGCAGGAAAAATTCCAAAAACAAAATAATAATAATAAAAAAGTTTTGATCGCGCGCGTTGCACGTTCGACTAACGAATCTTTGCCATTGTGCGGCCAACACTTGTATTTATAAAAGCCGCCGTCGCGACGAGCGCCATGAAGCCAGAGACGCGATGCGATGCAATGCAATGCGATGAGCGGAGCAGCGACGGTTGACGAAGCGACGTTTGGCGAAGCGACGAGCAGCGACGCGACGCGACTGTCTAAGCCACGAAGCGTTGACGTTGCTGTGGTCGTTGCTGTTGTCTTAGACGTTGCCGACCTTTGCGGCGGCACAAAGAGAAAGGTTCGCGGCAGCTACGAAGTCTGAGCTAGAGCAGCAGCAGCAGCAGCAGCAGCAGCAGCAAGAAAAACACATAGAGAAGCCCACAGAGAAGCCCATAGAGAAGCTGTTACTGCTGCTGTTACTGCTGTTGTTGCTGCTGTTATTGTTGCTGCTGTTGTTGTTGTTGTTGTTTCTTTAGCTTTTCAACTTTCAGGGGGCTACTTTGGTTAATTCAACGTTGACGGCCGTAACTGCTAGTTAGGCGGCTTTTGTATTTTAATGGCCACCCGTACAATTGGCAGCAGCAGCAGCAGCAGCAACAGTTGCCGTCGTCAATGTTGTTGCCGCCAACGCTGCTAATGTTACTGCTGCTGCTGTTGTTGTTGTTGACTGCACGAAAATGCTAACGTGACACTAAATTGGCCCCTTAAAAAAAAAAAAAAAAAATAAGAAGCAGTCTCTCTCTCGCTCTCCAGCACCATCTCCCTCTACCTCTCTCTTTCACTCTTTGATTTGGGCCTGGCTAAGGCCAAAGGGCGCAATTGTGTTTAGTTGCTGTTTAAGTGCAGCGCAAATAGTTTGCATTACATTTAACAAGCTCCAAATTTACATTTACAATGCATAATTTAATAACGCCTCCATCTGCTGCTGCTGCTGCTGTTGCTGCTATTGCTGCGACTGCTGCTGCCACCGCCTACTACTCTGCTCTGTACTATGCACTTTGTAGGCTAGGCTAAGTTCGCTGCCTAAGTCTTTCGTTTTTCGTTTGACATTTGCAATTGGCAAAACGGGCGGACAGCAAAACCAATTTGACCGCATGCGATTTTCTCTATGTGTGTGTGATGCGTGGCGATCAATTGCCAGTTGGCACAGCAGCAACATTTAGCAGCAGCTGCAGCAGCAGCAGTTTCAATTTGCAGTCGCAGTTGGAGCAGCAGCAGCAGCAGCAACAGCTTCAACTGTA